>MNCI01007002.1:431100-441135 GCA_015680685.1 Gnetum montanum | reverse complement strand
GGGTGGCAGGGGCAAAGAAAGGGGGTGAGATATTTGAATGTAACACCTTCTAATCCAACATTGATGGGGGGAAAGGTTGAAAACCAAAGTGGAAAGTTGATGTCTTTTTTTCACTAAAATTGGTTTTAGCGAGCTACCAATTTTCTTAGCTAAGAAAGATAGGGGAAAGTTGACTTCTAGAAGTTTAATGGTTTTCTGAAGGGTTGCACTACCCACTTTGGAAATTAAAAAAAAATGGCAACAAAAAGGAAAAAGATGGAAAGGTTTCAATGCTGGCTTTGGGTAGGAAAATTCACAATAGTTACTATGAAAAGCCAACACCCAAACCACCTACAACTCCCATGCTATAGTTTTGGTCATAGAGGGGAAGGGGTAAGGGTGATCTTTTGAAGGTTTTGGTGAGATGTCAACATTGGCCTTGAAATTCATAGAAACTATTGTGAGAATCTTGAAAACCCAAACACTTGCAACTTCCACATTGAGCTTTGATTGTAGGGGGATGGGTTGCAACATTAGATATTGAAGGTTTTAAAAGTTTTAATGTTAAAATTGCAGATTTTTGCAATGAAAGGCAATGTTGACAATAAGGCAAGCTAATTTAGACATAGAAATTGGGCAAGGGCCCTTCTTCTAGTTCTAAGAACCCTAAACCCTAAACCCTAAACCCTAAACCTTGAGAAAATTGCTAAACTAATGTCAGGATTATGGAATTTCCAAAGTGTTGAACCTGTAAATGGTGCTTGAGGTTGGTTTTTATAGGTGTTAGGCCATGAATGATGTTGCAAAATGGCTATAATTTTCCTGCAACAGTTGCAAATTGGTTATAATTTTGCTGCAAATTTCTACCTTGTATAGGTGAGATGGGTGCCCATTTTTGGGGAGTTACTATATATAGTAAGTTTCTTTCCCCCATGGCCATTTTATTTACTATAAATAGTAACAAGGGCACACCTTCTATATTCGAGATGAATCTTCTATGCTAAGCATTCTACCATCCTTGCTGAAGTGGCTAGTCAACATTAGAGTACATGGAGTATTGAAATCTAGCTTTTGTGGCTTCCATGCTAAGGCCATATAGTTTCCACATTGGGGGAAGGGGGGCGGGCGGTGGGGGTAGGAAGGAGAAACTTCCATGCTAAGGGGGGAAGCTTTTCAAGCTATGCATGTAATCTCCATGGTGGGAGGGTGGAAAATTTCCATGTTGAGGGGAAAACCCCCCACCTCTCCATGCTTGGGACAGGTGAGATCTTCCCTCATGTAAGTGTTTCCAACATAGAAAAATGTATAGCCTCCATAAAACCCATCAAATTGGTATTTTTAGCATTCCAAAAGGTAATTTTGACCCCCAAGCCCAAATATAGATACCAAGTGACTTTTTTTCACTTGGGGAATGAGGATTTGACCATTATGAGGCATTTTTTAGCCTCAAAAGTATGGAATATGTGAGATTGCCCCTCATGGATTACAATCTTCACATTTACAATGAATTTTTGCCTTGAGTTTCATGGGGTAAAAGCTACATGATGAAAATTGGCTATAACATACAGAGTGAAAGTATAGGGCTAGATGTGTGTAGTATAGGTGCATGCCTTAGCTCTCTCTTAAGAAACATCTTTATGAATGTTATGCATGTGTGTAGCCTTCGTATGATTAATTATATGGCTATCAAAGTGTCTTTAAGATGCTCTTAATCCATGGACAAATGGATGACATATGTGTTGTATACTCTTATTGTACTCATAGATTCTTAAGAACATTGTTGATTATACAATTTACCTTTAAGAGAATCAAAAGTTATTTACATCTCATTGATAAATCCCATTAGTAGAATAAAAATATACCCTCTAGATAGCATAATTGAAATTTGAACCATAGACCTTACATAGCTTATGGCTTTTATAAGTTACACATTAGTAACTGAAATATATATTTTAATTTTAGTTTTAAGCTACATGTGAATCATAGCCTTTAGTCACCCACACTTATAAGAAGCAAAAATATAAGTCCTGCAAGCATTTTGCATTTTTTTATTTGAATAAAAATCTTATTATAAACAATGAACAAACATCTCCACTCATCGCATTTGAAATGGAGAGTGACTAATAGTGTAAAGAGTATGCCTTATTGTTGGTTTGAAAATTAATTTCCTTCTAGAATAGAAACTAGAAGAAGTATGGAGATCCACTTAAGTTCCATGCTATCTTAACCATTATCCTATAAAACTACATTGCCTTGATTTCTTGTGATTAGTGTTAGAAAGATATTGGCTTGTTAGGTAGGCTTTGGCCTCTTTGGCATGAGCACTACTCCTTATCTATGTAGTGGGAGTATAAGGCTAGATGTGTATAGTATATGTGCATGTCTTAGCTTTCTTTTAAGAAATGATGCTTCATGTATTTTCCATTCTTCTTTATGAATGTTATGCATGTGTGTGTTGCCTTGGTATGATTAATTATATGACTATTAAAGTGTCTTCATGATGCTCTTAATCCATGGACTAATAGATGACATATGTGTTCTATACTCTTGTTGTACTTATAGATTCTAAAGAATGTTGAGGCATAGTCCACCTTAATTTTTCTCTAGAATATTTAGCGACTTTGGAATTTATGGTTGATGTAGAGCAGCACTTCTCAAAAGAATTATCATTATACTTAGTATCAAAGCCAAGGCTTTAGTTCAAGAAAATGACTCATACAAATACTTTTGAAAAGAAATTATAAGCAACAGGCAAGATGCATAAAGACAAGCAAATAAATCCTTGTCCTACTCTTGTAGAGGATCCAATTACAGAAACAATTATTATAAGTAGGAAATAGAATTGTGTGTTATCTACCTAAGTAAAAATGATCAAATGATTCAAACATATGTTGATTCCAAGAAAGTTTTTTCCTTATTAGAGTAGAATTATAAAACTAACACAAACTTACTCAATTCGAAAGCTTTGTATTAAGAAATCTTGTGATTTGATAATGAAATATTATCCATGATCTTCTAATTATGCAAAGATATTTTTATATAACTGAATTACTTGAGGTAAATTGTATGATAAGAATATTCGCTCCTACTAATTGATTATTATGATAGTTTAGGATAGTGATTCCATCATGCATTGAGTATGAGGCAATGTGTTAGATTGATGCTTCTTGTTGTAACGTGTTGCTTCAATTGGCTGGCTATTCTTAAATCCATTAATGTTGTGAAAATTATTTAGCTTGATTGCCTTAAAAATACTATTAATTTCATATTACAATGTAACAATTTAAATTTTCTATGTTGTGGAATAACACTTGGGTTCTTAATCAAGGATCCTTTTCCAATGATACTTTAATGGGTTAGTTCTTAATTCATATAATAAAATTGAGAGTGTTTCAAATTATTCTATTTGCAAATATCATGTTTAAGGAAAGTATCTCCATGTCCTAGTTCTTAGGTTGTGATGAAAGTATGAAAATTTTATGAAAATTTTAAAGTCTTAATCTTTTTGTTTAAGATTTTCCTCATCAAGGATTTGATTTAGGTTAGGGAATGGTTTTACTAAATGTAGAAGGTGATTTTTCCCTACTTGAAACATCATGATGCATGTATGCTAGCATGGTAGATGCTCAACTAGAGCATGATTTATGTCCTTTGTGGGGTGGTTAATAGTTGAAAAATTATGGGATATGTGTGAGAAATTTTATAAGAACATTAGCTTTGATGGATAAATCTCTATATTCCCCACCTTTCTTCTCATATTCAACATCTTGCATAATTAAGAATTTGATGACATTGCTTCTACCCATGCAATTAGATGCATTCAATTATCTACAAACATTATGTTAGATAATGATTCTTATTTTATGTGAGATCTTGGCAAAGGTTGTTTCTAATGCTAGGAGATTTATTAAGTATGACATTGAAAAAAATAGGATTTTGTATTTAATCACCTTGATAGAAGATGGATAAATTAATATTCTACCAAGATAATTTGTTCTGAGGAAGGAACATGAATGATTTTGTGTTGTACTTCTTAGATGGGTTGAAGCATTTCTCTCTCTTTTTCTTTGTCACATACACAAACACCCAAAGTCTATGTGCTTGTGTGCACGTGCATGTACATACATGCATGTTGGAAGATAGCATATGTTCTTGATAATGACTTTGAGTAAGGGACACATGTTCTTAACAGTGACTCCAAGTAGGGAGCACATGTTATTGATAGGGACTTTGAGCAAGGAGTACATGTTCTTGACTGTGACTTTAAACAGTAGGAAAACATCTCTATCATGATTCTAAGTAGGAAGCATAAATGTTTAGAGGGAAGGGAATTCCACAAATACTTTTCAAATGGGAGGGAACACCCCAAATTTCTTAAGAAGAAGGGAATACTCCAAGTTTCTAAAAGAAAGTCAAACTATTGCATGTGTTAAAAAAAAAGAATGTTAAATAGGCTAAATGTCACTAGTGGATCTAATGTCAAATCACTTTTCAAATGTGGAGAACCAACATATTTCCCTTTGATGAAGGAGTTTTTAGGTGATACCAAATTTTGGCTAAAGTTTCATAGATTCCCACTAGTACTAGTACTAGGATTCTGCTATGCATAGAACATTAGTTTCCTAAAGATATATGGTAACCTTTACTTGGATGTAGAGGATTAACTCTACACTATTTATCACTATAATGGGTAGAGGAACAAGCCATATTCAAGTTGGTATTGATTAGAAAACAAGGCAAGCATGTTTTTTCTTAACCTGGGTTACACAAGAATCTCTAAATCTCGATTGGATATCAAGTTAAGTTTAATATTCATGCTTTCTAGTTGATTATCCTATCATTGAACCTTCTTATCTATATGTATAAAATGGGCTTTGAGTTGTTCAATACCCTTAATATCCACTTTCTTGTTTATGTTTAGAAGAGTAAATACAAAAACTTTGGTTTCAAGGAGATTACTTCTTTCAAGTATGGAAGAGTGTAGAGATTATTTCTTGTTGGTGATTCAAAGGTTGCTTTCTAATGAGTGGTGAGGTACCCCTACACTCAACCATACGAAACGAGTGTAGCACGTGCGATCCGGTTGAACTCCGCAGATGGACTAGTTGTAGCACCTAGATCGTTAACCTTAGGTCGCAGTTCGTTGTCTTCCCACCTAGACTAGTATTTATATTTGTCATGTATGGTTTAGTCTAGAGTGAGGTGTATGATGTGTTCCTAATTCTAATGCTACTCCTGAAGGCAATGGAATAATATTAACTAAGCTAAGATAGGAGGAAAAGGGTAAGAAAGTCTAATCTAGCCTAAGTGCAACGAGCAATCGATTCCTTGATCAACTATACACATCTTTGACCTCGTGCATGACTACCATTAGGATTAACAAGCGTAGATCCTAGGTACGCCATTGGGCTACCAAGTAGTCACACTTAAATGCTCGTAATCAAGTCGTACTCGTTCTGTGTTCTAGGAGTTTAAGGGTGAGAGAGAGAAAACAGTAAATAACATTAAATAAATAACAAAGTGAATACTGTAATGATGAAGTAATCTCAATCTTTATTTCCGATCATGTGCGTGTCCAAGTACGTCACACTCGAATAAAGAATGCTATACAATTACATTCACCACACCGCGGGAAAACACTGGAAAAATAATCTAACTCTGGAGGGATCAAACTGCTAGAGCTTCACTACTTCTCACTCCTAACTAATGAAACAAGGGAGAGCTGCTTCTTATTCATAGACATTACAATGGACTGCGATATCATGTATGTGATATTGTGGGGGATGCGATATTGCGTCAGATGTGATGTTGTGGCCCATGTGATATCGCGTCCCATCATACCCCCACGAATGAATAAAAACTCGTCCTCGAGTTACAAAGAGAACAAGCTCCATTGATTACACAGTGGATAGGTATGGGATTATTAACTAGAAAAAGAAATGAAATGATGCCACAGTGTGAGAAGACACAACACAAAAAAATACTACAACTACAAAAAAAATGAGAACTCATGTAGTTCCTGGTGGCAGTGGCTCCTCCATGGGTGCTTTCCCTTTGTCATGTGCTCTAGGCTTTGAAGGTTGACAATGCTGAAGAATGGCTTGGAGCTTCTCCTCTTCAGTTTGAGGGTCTTGTGCCATCCATGCTAATGTTCCGATGTTTGATGGAGTTGGCACTTCCCACAGACAGGGTAGTTGTGGGAACATCTGATTGGCTTTGACATACCACATCACAAACACCCATCATTCCTCTTCATAGGCTCTGGATTTATTTTTTTATTCATGAAGATTTGTTAGCCATCGAGCGAAGTTAGTTGCAACATCTTTGTATCCCTAGTAGCTTTCTTTTACCACTGCAAGTTCAGAATTTGTGACATCTAGTTTCTCAGCCAGCTTCTTACGCTCTGCAAATTCTATTTCATATTTGATGTGGGTGGAAGCTACATGTTGCTCGAGCTCTGACCTCGGGCACCCTGCTATTAACATGGAAAGGTTGGCATATCTAAGATTTGCTAACTCCATGTATTCTATCAAGTCCTGGATCTTCAGGTCCCAATTTTTAATTTTCACTTGGTGGGCGAAGGCATAAGTGTCCAATATGGCCCTCTAATTAGTGTGTTGAGCACTGATAGTGTTGAATTGAGCCTTGGCCATATGGATCCCATTCTCTAGGATTTGTTTATATATCCCCACTTGATAACGGAAATGCTCCTTCAGCTTCTCGTGTTGTTTAGCCTCATTCTGCCACGTGCTTATCTCAATTGCTGATTTTTAGCGAATAGCGTGTACCTCCTCCATTGAGAGGGTTCGATTCTCTCTGGCTAAACGGCTCACATCCCAGTTGACCCAAATGAATTGTTCTCATAGCTGATGAAAGTGTTCATTGAGAACATTCTTTTGTTTCTCCACAGAGGTCAACCAAAGGTTATCTGCAACCAAATGCTTGTTTTCTTCTTCTAAGGCCTTGAGTGCCTTAATATGCACATGAGTTTGCACCCTTTTTGTGGAGGCATCCCAAGTGGCCGTCTCCTTTTCTTCTGCCACCTTCTTGTTCTCTGCGATCAACTTTGTGAGTTGCTTCATTCTAAAGTTATCTAGCTAGTCTGCGGGAATGAATTGCAAGGGATCACGCTGTGCTACTTGTAAGGCTACGAGCTGCTCTTGTAGTCTCTGCACTTCAACTTCAGCATGCTTTGCCCTTACTTCAGATATGACCAGCTTCCCCTTTGTGGAAATGAGGTCTAATTGAATTACTGTTACATCCTGAGGGATGTCAAACAGGGACATCATCACTTGCCCTATTTGAAGTAATCTGTCAAGTGCATCCTCATGTTCCGCAGGAGTCATTGAGGTTTCAGCAAGACTTTGAGCATCTTGGGCTCCTGAGAGATCTGCCGATGGCACAATAGGTACATTAAAAAATTCTTTGATGTCGTTAGTAACCATATTTGTAGCTCCCGTGGCATTTTGGTGTTGCATGACCACCATAGTGGCCCCTTCACCAGTATCTAACTGCACTTGAAAAGATGCCACGTTTCCTAAGATCTATTGCGACCATTTGCTTTCCCCTCCTCTTGTTTGAATTAAGACTTCACCCCTTTTGCGATCAAGTGAAATTGTAGGCTGAATGGCATTGTCGAAGATGCGGAAGAGGCTTGTGTCATCATGACTTCCCCAACTAATCGTCTCAGCGATGGCCTGAAGATGGCTCATCGAAGGTCTATAGTCTTGTGGTGGTGGCGGTTGATCCTGACCTATGCCAAGTGCTACTTCTTGTTGTTGGTTGGGACCCATGGCTGAAGGTTGACTAGGTCCTACAAGTTGAGTTGCAGGTGATCCAGTCATCTATTCTTCTTCTTCATTTGGTCTCAGCTCTTCGCCAGTGCTCTTTGCCAATCACTGGTGCTCCGATTTTAATTCCATTTGAACTTGCTTGAACCCAAAGTGTTTAGTTTATTCATGGGGGAGAGACACTTGCTGAAAAGTGCAACAATAAGAAGCACTAGTGAAGAGCACTAGCAAAATGGCAAAATGATGCTAAGTGTTGTGGTGGGGGTACCTATTTATAGGTAAATAGGACGCGATATCTCAGCCCTACTAATGTGAGACACATAAAAGAACTGAATTTTTAATGATTTTTCTTAAAATTAATGATTTATGTTGAGGAAATTGGCAAGTATTAAGATGTTCTAGGGTAATTTCATTAATTAGAGAGGAACTCTTAATGATAATGATGTGAACTATAGCAATAAAAATTTGGCAATTATGAAAAAAAAGGAATGTAATGGTACATTGGAACGTTAAAATTTAGAGGGATAATGGTAGGGAGAGAAAATCAATTGAAAAATTAAGCTGAGGGTAAGAAATTGTGTGTTGGAGCTAGAGAATCAATGAAGATTACAAAAAATTACACAAGTGGGTCCTCCCCAAAGCAGGTTTCAACCTATAATGTCTTGTGTAACCACACTTAAAGTATCTGTGGGCACTAGAAGGGTTAAATGTAATCCACACTAACTCCACAAAACACACACATGTAAATATCACCAAAATGAGATGAAAATTCAATGCTACATGGGACACAAGCTACAATTACATGAATAGTGAGTTGAGGTGAAGTATAGAAAGGGATCGTAGAGATTAGGACATGAGGTAACTGACCTAGGACATAGTGAATCTTTCATGAAAAGCATGATTAAGGTGTTATTAACCCATCATTCCAAGATCAGGACCAAGTCCATCCTTCAATTAGTGACATTGCATCATTTCATCCCATGGCGAACAACTATGAGAGTACCACAACAACAAGGCGTATGATCACTTAGCATTTAATGCAAGGGAGGAGTGATTTTTGTTTTGTGGCACCTTGTTTTTCTCTTTTTCTTCTTTTTTTTCTTTTTCGAATACTAAATCTAGAGAAATTGCCAACCTTAGGCATGGGTGCATGTCTTTCTAATGGGACCCCCTAGAATAGCGTTTAACTTTTGAGTGCCCTTTTGAATACTCTTAGTCCCATTTTCATGAGATCTACAAGGATCTTAGTACAACCATGTTACATGATAACTCCCATAGATGTCACCAAAGAGAATCCACAAGTCCCCTTGATGTCACACCCTAATCATTCCCTCTTGGTCCATCCTTCTTCATTCTAGGTACAATAAATACAAAATTAATTTTAAGCTTTTAAACATGTCAAGAATATCATTGTACCCTTGAACAGAACCTCTTATTTATAGAGTGGATGAGTGGGTGTAATGGGCTCACTGTTCCAAATAATTGACCACTCATGACTTAATAACATATAACACACCTCAACCAATGATCCACATGAGTGTTTTATTCGTAGATGAGATTACTTACAAAAGCGTAAAAAGATAAAAACATAGAAAGGTAAAAAGATAAAATAAAAAAGTTGAAAAAATGAAAAACTAGAAAACAAAAATTTGTAAAATTAAAGAAAATGAAAACTATTTATTAATCCTACTTGTTATTGAAATGGGGGATATCCCCCATAACTAATCAGTTGAGGATGGTAAGGATTAATAAATAAAAGATAAGGATCCTTGCATGTTGGAAGTATTGGAACTGGTCTATACTTATCCCATTGGGGTTCACACACTTGATTGTAATAAGCATAGTGTGGCACTTTATATGATGTAGTTCCCGGATAATGAGTTAATCCACTATGATGTTGGTGACCATTAGATGGTATGCAAGGATTAGGATGATGCCTCCCATGGTTGTGTTCATTAGGCTGTGTGGTTGTTGGAGTGTTGGTGGCCCTGATGAAGTTACACGAGGCATTGGGTTCAAAGGTAAGGGTGCACCACATTGGTGGACTTCTGTTGGGTTGGAAGATGTAGTGGCCTCGGAATTGTGTTGTCCCTTCCTATGACTGTGTTTAAAGAAGGGATGCTTTCGATGTTGAGGAGGTTTCTCACTGTTGTTAATAGCAGTAGCACAAGTGTTGTTCGTGGGTTACGGTGGTGCAAGTATGTTAAGGGTAGTTGGTGGCGATGTGGAAGGAGGGAAAGGATAAGAATGTTGAAAGTTAGGAGAA
>MNCI01007002.1:410267-421189 GCA_015680685.1 Gnetum montanum | reverse complement strand
TTGAACTAACATTTCTAGCTAACATATGGTAACTTGAAATCTTCTAGATTACTTAGATAGTGAATTTCAACCAAACAAGATTAATTTAGGTCATAATTTGTAAATTTCTTGAAAGAAATTTAACAATGATCCTAATAAATTAATAATTATAGTATTAAGATGGATAAGAGTTACCTAGACCAGTGTATCACTGTTTTACCAACATCTCTTATAATTGATGAATCTTGATAAGATGTGATCATATCTTCATTGGTTAATGATATCCATGAAAGAATTTTGTTGGTTGTTGGGATCTAGATGCTTGATCCATTATTCATGATGTCAATGGAAAGGTATCTTCCGACTTACATCACAAACATATGGTGCATCCAATGATGATTAATGGCTTTTTGGATGTTGTGGCTTCAAGGTTCATCATTAGGTTCATGTTTTCATCAACCTATGGTTCAGAATGACCCTTGGATCATGGTTTACTTTGATACCAATTGTGAAATCTTGTTCTCAAATGTCATGGTAGACATCAAATATACATTATATTAATCATTATGCATAAGAAGGCAATATACCAAATGTCAAATATATGTAACATTTGACACTATGTGTATAAGAAATAATAGGGAAAGTGAAAAAATGGAAAGAAAAGAATGCTTTATAGATATGGAATAGTATATCTAGATCATGCTCTGAGAGTGTTCCTTGGGATTTTCTTCCTTTGGCATCTATCCATTAGAGGTAATCTAGCACTACCACCATGGTTAGGCCTACAACTTGGCCAAAAGGGATGACTAGTCGACTTCCTATCCTACTTCACCTAACTCCCGTAACTTGTTTGTATCAACTTCACCACTCCATGCTGGCATGACCTCTAAGCTTGGGTATAAATGCCTTAGGTCAAACCCCCAAAGGTTACCTCAAGGTTCACATCCATTGTTACAATACACCTTTTCAAGTCTCAAGTACAACTATCCTTTTAGGTCTTATTATGATAACAATAACACTTGTTATGAAGATACATCATCTTTGTTTATGCAGCAACATCATTTGGGCATGGGGACATGACAAAATATTCTAGTTATTGATCTTTTGGAATGTCAAAAAATTAAGAAAAATGGAGTACAAGGATGTTTGTATGGTTTTTGCATTTGTAGGACAAGAACTTGGATTGAGATAAGAAGGCATGCAAAAGTTTAAGAACATGAAATTGGATTGAGATAAGAAGGCATGCAAAATTTTAAGGATATGGACAAGGAATGAATATTTCAAAGTGCAAATGAAGCTAAAGAAAGACATATCTAAGAAATAGTAGACATCTTGGTAGAATTGAAGGTAGCACGAGAGAAGACGTCTCTAGAAAATAGTAGATGTCTTTCTAGAGAGAAAGACATCTTTCTTGAGAAGAAGATGTCTTTCTAGAATGAAGGTCTAATGTAGAAAGACATATTAGCCTTGAAGAAGATGTCTTTCCATAATAAAGATCTATTGTAAAAAGATGTCTCAGTCTTAGAGAAGATGTCTCCAGTGACCATTAGTTAGCCATTGCATGAATTCTGAGGTGATTTCAAAAACATATTGGCTATAAGAAGATTTCATTCTCATTGGAAAATATGCAAGAAAAGTGTACTATCAATTGTAATCATCAAGCAATCATTGTTTTTCCTCATTATAAAATATTTTATCTATTCTAATTAGTTAAAGTGAGCTATACCTCAAAGTACAAGGATCAACATACTTAGTTGCATTCTTTCCTTCTGGTTGCTATTCTCTTTTGTTTCCCTGTAGGGTTGATGTGCTTCTTACAGGAAGGCATCTTGATTCAACTTGTCGAGATCCTACAGGATTATGTTGGTGTAGCGCCAGAACAATCTAGAGTGGAGCTCAAGTTATAAAGGTTGTGGAATCTTAGAAACCATATTCTAAACTTTTTGGTACCTTGTGAGGTTGAGTGGATTCTTAGCATCAAATCGCTCTAGAGCAAAGATTAGACATTATAGAGGGTGTGGTATCCTTCAAACAATATTTGAGAGCAACAAAGTCAAGAGGTGTGCTTGCGAACTACCCTTTGAGTGTGGACTACCCAAGTTGGGGAACCATGTTAAATTTGGTGTGTGTGACTTGTCTCAATGAATTTTCAATTTGGGAAACTTATTCATTGTCCCCCCCCCACCCTCTCTAAGTTCAAAAATCCTCAGGTGGTATTAGAGACTAGTACTCTTCTTTGTCATCAACTTCAAGAGTGAACAATGGAGGGGACATCTTATACAAATCCACTCATGTTTGATGGATTCAATTTCATCTATTGGAAAGATAGAATGCAAAGATTCTTCAAATCCATGGGGTTTGAAGTTTGGAAGTCCATCCTTGAAGGCTACACTCTGACTATTGAAAGCTCCACTAGGATCATCAAGCCCCACAACAAATGGACACAAGAGAAGAAAGATAAGTTCATGTTTGATTCAAAAGAAAAAAATTGTCTATATTGTGCTGAAAATAAATCTAAATTTAAGAGATTAGAAAGATCTAAAACTACCAAAGAAATTTGGCAAACTTTAGAAGCTACTTATGAAGGAAACTCTATTGTCAAACAATCTAAATTGTCAGTTTTACAAAGTGAATATGATAAGCTTAAAATGAGAGAAGGTGAGAAAAGAAAAGATTACTTCTCTAGAGAAAATGATATTGTTGTAGCTATTAGAGGTATTGGTAAATATTTTCCCAAGAGTGATGTCATCATTAAAATGATTAGAACTCTTTAACCAGAGTTTAGACCAAAGGTCATGGCTATGGAAGAACTTAGAGATTTCTCAACTCTAAAAATTGAAGAGCTTCAAATTACTCTCATTGCTTATGAAATGAATCTCATAAGCAAAGGAGCCATTCAAGAAAGATTCATTACTCTAGAAACTACCTCCAAGAAGAAGGAGCTCAATGAACATGATGAGGGCAGTGGAGATGAGATTGCCTTTCTCTCAAGAAAGCTACAACGACTGATAACAAGAAGAAACAAGGGGACATATTAGCAAAGATCTAATTTTTTCAAAGGTAAAGAGAGAAGTAAAAATTTTTTGAATTCTAACTTAGATTTCTCCTCTATAGAATGTTGGATTTGTGAAGGAAGAGGCCACATGGCCTCTAGATATCCTAGTGATAGTAGGGTATAGCCAAAGAATAGATCCAATGATGAGGAATTGAAAAAGACCAACTTTTATACAAGTTGGGATGATGGTAAGCAAAGTGAAGAAGAAGTAGGAGACTATGACAATGATTCTCATCTCATATGCATGGCACTTATAGATGAAAATTCTTCACATATGGTTGAACAAGGTGGTAAGTGTGATAAAAGGTATAGTGAACTTAGAGAAGAAATTATTGTTCTACATTATTTGCTTAGGAAGGTAAAGAAATTTTTAAATTTTAAGATAGATGCTATTCACACTCAAATGAAAGGAGAAATCTTAGACATAAAGGATGAAATTCAACAACTAGCCTCTTTAAATAAGGATTATATAAAGTTTTAAGAAGAAAGGACTTTAAAAAATAGACAAAGAATGTGGAGAAAGTCACATAGGAGGATGCAAGTTTGAGCTCAAGCATAATCATGGTTGATAATATTATTCATGAGGAGAATACTTTATTTTTTTGTAAAAATTTTGGTAGTAAGCAAAACTTTAACTATTTTCTTAATGATCAAAACAAAATTGATGCTTAGTCTTGTCAAAAAGGCTTTGGTAAGAATATTTTGTAGGTAGTTGTAGCGAAAAATGAAGAGAAGTGGAGAATTAAAAATTTGCTCAAAGAGATAGATGATGCAATAAGTGATCAAGGATTCTTTCATAAAGAACATGAACAAAGAGAGTCATCATATAAAAGATCTAATGAAAAAGACCCAAAAGGTAAGGAGATACTTCATGATAGGGGACCTCATCTCAAACCTCATTAATCTTCTCTTCTCACCTACAAGCAAGTTAAGTCAAGGTAAGTTTCCATATCTTTGCTTATCAAAAATTATTTTTGATTCATGCTTACATTAATTATGGAATGTTATCTCTAGATCAGAAATTTTTTTGGAATTATTGTTTAAATTATCTCTTATATTCATTTTGGGCTTGATGCAACTGGTTTTATGCAAATATGTGATGGAGCACTTGTAATAATTTCTTTTGGGCTTTATGATTTCAATAGCCTTAAAATCTTGCATGGTCTGAATCTCTTGTGATGATCTATTCATTGTTTCCAAGCTCATGTCCTTTGGGATATTTTAGCCATTATTGTGATAAGTCATGTATCTCAAGTAGAAACATTTCTGAAAATTCTATCAATTTTACTAATTGAATACCTTACTCTCCACATTTGATCTTAATATTGATCTATAGTTTTGGTACTGTGGTGATAAATAATGATTACTTCCTTGAAAAACACAAGATGATCTTAAACATCCAAGGAGAGCTGTACATGTGTAGGGGGATCCTATTCCTCATTATCTATTGTCATCTTGGAGTCACCAATGTATGGGAAGTCTTTGGAGGCTTATGCCAAATAACACTCTAGCAACAAAATATCACATTCTAAAAATGAGCAAGAATTCATGTCATGTAAGGGTATGGTACAACCTCCAAGGTAAAAGTAGAATTAAATTTTTGATTAAGATATCTTATAGATATTTTATCTTGTGATATTTTTTTTTAAACATGGTTACTTTTTAAACATCTTGTTAAAAATCTGCCTCACTATTTTTGGGCATCTACTTGTTTTGATATGGTATTCTTCCTTTTTTATGAGAATTTGATCTTACTTTTACAAGCATGTCATTACCTCCTTGATGCTTCCAAAGGAGTTGAGTATTGATGGAATCATGAAATACTGGTTAACTAATTTGGATTTTGACAAGGGGAAGCTCCTATCTATTTTAACATTATCAACCCTATGCAAATATTGCTAAAAGATGTAATTTTTTTCTCTAAATATTTGCATCTCTTTGATAATACAGCTTGATATGAATATCTCTTCCCTGGAGTGCTTATGCCCTCTCTTGTTAATAAGGTTTGAATAAAAAGCACAAAGTCCTCATATTTCTATTATGAAGGCCTAAAAATGTTTGCATGATATACCTTAAAAATTTTCCAAGTCTCTTGCAATCAAATTGAATACCTTTGAAATTGCTATAAGATGAGCATGTATGTATTTGGAAACTTATTTGGATGAATATTGTGCTACTATGGATATCTTTTGTGACACTAGTATGGCTACGATTAAGCAATATTGGAATTTTTTATGTCTGGTGGATATCCTTTATGCTCCTATCCAACTTGGGAATTAGTTGTTTTTGTGCTATGTTGCTCTTTTCTGTTAACTCCTTAGAGCTAAGTTCATGTGCTTTATCCTTTTTGATGCTATTCAAAAATGAGAAGAGTACAATTATGGATATATTTGGATATTTACATGTCTATTAATCCATTCTCTTAAGTTTTGAACATCACCAACAAGGGGGAGATTGTTGACCTTTTGGTATGTCAAAACAGTAAGAAAAATGGAATACATGGATGTTTGTGTGGTTTTTGTGTTTGTAGGGCAAGAACTTGGATTGAGACAAGAAGGCATGTGGAAGTTCAAGAACATGGACTTGGATTGAGACAAGAAGGCATATGGAAGTTCAAGGACATGGACAAGGAATGAAGATTTCAAAGTGCAACAAGGAATGAAGATTTCAGAGTGTAAAGGAAGCTAAAGAAAGATGTCTCCAAGAAATAGTAGATGTCTTGGTAGAATTGAAGGCAACACAAGAGATGACGTCTCTAAAAAATAGTAGACATCTTTTTGGAGAGAAAGACTTCTTGCATGAGAAGAAGAAGTCTTTCTAGAATGAAGGTTTGATGCAAAAAGACGTGTTAGTCTTAAAGAAGACCTTCATTCTAAAAAGACATCTTGGTCTTAAAGAAGACATCTTTCAAAAATTAAGGTCCATTGTAGAAAGACATCTTAGTCTCAAAGAAGATATCTCTGGTGACCATTAGTTAGATGTTGCATGAATTTTGAGGTGATTTTGGAAACATATTGGCTATAAGAAGACTTCATTCATCTTGGGAAATGTACAAGCAAAGTTTACTATCAATTGTAATCACCAAGAAATCATTGTAATCATTGTTGTTCCTCATTTTACAATCTTTTTTCTATTCTAGTTGGTCAAAGTGAGCTATTCCTCAAAGTACAAGGATCAACTTATGATTGTTATTCTCTTTTGTTTCTCTATGGGGTTGATGTGCTTCTTACAGGAAGGTATCTTGCTCGAGCTTATCAAGATCCTTCTTGATTGAGTGTTGGTGTAGCGCCACAACACTCCAACACAAAGCTCAAGTTGTAAAGGTTATGGGATCCTAGAAATCACATTTTAAGATTGTCAGGACCTTGTAGGGTTGAGTGGATTTGTAGCATTAAATCACTCCACAGTGAATCTTAGAGATTGTACAGGGTGTGGTACCCTTCAAACCACATTTAAGAGCAACAAAGTCTAAAGGTGTGCTTGCGAACTAAACTCCTAGTGTGGACTACCCAAGTTGGGGAACCTTAAATTTGGTGTGTTTTCTTTGCCTTAATGAATTTTCAATTTGGAAAACTTATCCATCCCCATCGCCTCCTTCCCCCCTACCCCTTTCTAAGTTCAACGATCCTCACTAGTCTTAATGACTTGAACAAAAAGAGAAAAAAGGCTGAAAAACTAACTTCTAATCTTGAGAATTTATTTAAATTTAACATCAATTTGCATTAGACTTTTCTAGATATTTTTTAGAAGGATGGTAGATTTATTTTTTTCTTTTAATTCAAAAGTTTCTTATGAGATTGTTACAAAGAATGAATTTACTCATAACAAATTCAATAAGGCTTGAAAAATGCAATTATCATCATACATTTGTAGGGAAAAATGAAAATATATTTGAAGAGATTCTACATTTCTTAAAATGCATATTTTTTTATGATGTCTTATTCATCAAGGTCTTCCTATCATCACTCATATTAAACATATAATAAATGTTTCTCCTTAATGTCCTTTTTGTATAATTGAAGACTCATTTTCTCATGTTTTTTTAGTGTTCTATTACTCAACATGCTTAGAAATGAAAATCCAGAATTTGTAGAAACTTTCAATTAAGCATTAATGAAGTCATTCTTAATGATTATCCTACTTTGTCTACTTTCTTTCTTTATTTTTATTTGGAAATGTCTTCAACTCCTTATTCTCTACTCTATTTAGAAGCTTCACTGTGTAGTTATTTTCCAATAGTAACAACATAAATATAACCTCTTTGTAGGAGTCAAATTCTATATTTTTAAATATTTCACTTTTAAACTATAACTTCAAGGAAAAAATATTTAAGTAAAAGCTGAACAATTAATTTTTTTTTTGCAATAATATTTTTTTCTTTTGAATACTAAAGAATGAGAAACTTTTAGCTTATTTTGCTCTTTGTTCTTTATTTTTCATTAATGTATTCTTTTTTCTTTAGATAGATTTTTTTTCCTTCTCTTTACAAGAAATCTTTTTGTAAGAAGTGAAAACTCATGAGGGCACTTTTGAGTAAGGGCAAGACCTGCTCCTTTTCCTACCCCAAAGGGAAGATTTTTTAGGATTAGTTGTAAGGATGAAAACCTAAAAAGCAATCCCTAAAATCATTAGGCTTTTTCTTTAGACTCTCTCTTTGACGATCTAATGTACTCTAAATTTTTTTAATATTCTTATTCATTTTTTTGTGTTCAACACTTCCATGCCTCCTATAATTACTTCATTGTAATTTAATTCTTAGCTATTAGTTTAATTTTGTATGGGCATTAGGATGATGTTAACTATCATTGGTTAGTGGATAGGGTAGGTTTTTATTATTCAAGGGACTATTTATTATTTTTTATAAAATTTTTTATTTCATTTTCCCCTTTATACCTATTTATCATATTCCTACTTTTCCTATTATTCTTCTTGATATTTTTACCCTTTTTAATGTTTGATTTTCATTCTTACATAATATTTGTTAATCCTAAGCCTAAGAGAAGGGGTGTTGCAATTTGGTATGATAGCCAAGTTCAAAATCATTTCTTATAAGATGCAATTTCCTTCTAGGTGTTATAAGGTCAAATGAATTATTAGTATTAATAAAACTTTAACTTTATTTGACATAATATTAACAACTTGTGATGTCTATTAACCTAGGCTTATGCTAAAAAGGTTGACTTCAAAAATTAAAACTGCAACATAATAAAATCATAAAGGATATCAAAAAAATTGATAAGAAAAATAGTAGGCATCCATAAAAATAGGTGTAAAGAGGAAAATAAAATCAAATATTTTATATAAAAATACCAATAACCTTTTGCAAGAAAAAATCTAACTTGTTTACTAACTAATAAACCTATTTATCATATGGAAAATGAACAACAAATAAATATCTAGTTACTTAGTCATCCTCAACAAGCCTCATCTCTTCTATACATAATCTCTAGTATATAATAGCCACCACTTTATATCTCTATACAATCAACATATGCATGGAGATAGTCTCATTTTCTAAGTCATGTATGAGGTAGATAGGGTCAGAGTTACACTCTTAGATGGATTACTATGAAAGAGTCTAAATGCAAATGATTTTAGTCATATCCAATGAGATACTTTTTTCTAAGAAGATATTATTGTTATGTAGTTGGCTATGATATATACATCCAATAAATAGAAATATTTATTGGCATATCAAGAGTTGTAATCACCGAGCCATTTCACTTAAACATCAACAAGCCTAGTTAGCATTTAAGTAACAAGATTATGATTAGGGTCCTCTTGCTATCTTCTATTACACTAGTATTACTAGGGTCCTTTAACAATTTTTAAAGGATGATACATAAATCAAGTGATAGAACAAGGAATGACTTCTTTGTTACCCCATAGGATGAATAATAGAAGCGTGAATGACTTCATTAGTATCCCATCTAAAACTACTATGATTACAAGAAGAGCTTTACTACTCGTGAAGAAATAAACGTATCTATAAAATCTAAAACTAGTTTTTGAACTAGCTCTAAATTAAGAACTTCAAGTACAATATGTGGATCAACCAAGTAAAGCAAGAGAAATCTACCTATAAATGGGTAATGACCTTCTACAATGTTAAAGTGAATGCTTAGTCTATCTTGGGCTAGTGCTATTAGTATGGGGCCATTCAAATACATATGTGATGACTTGTCTAATAGTAGTAGTAGACCACATTAAACAAGGAAATGTCATTGAAATAACCATTGCAGCAAAACCTATTGAAACATGAGGAAGAAGAACTAAACCAATGATTTTTAAATAGAGAAGTACCTAAGAAGTAACTCACTATGTTTGTTTCTCCTTATACCTCATCCAACACTTATATTTAATAGATAGTCTAGCCAACATTTACCATGTAAAGCATGAGAAGCCCTCTATCATTTCAAATATGAACCAACCAAATGAATTCTACCAATATGATCTACCACTTTAATAAACTAGATTTGATTCAATCCCTTAGAATAAGTGAAATAGTAAGAGCAATCCATATATTTTTATCACTCTTAGTTGGATCCTCTCTTTTCCATTAGACTGCTCTAAAAAGTAGAAAGAAATGGATGAGTTTTAGTGTACCTAAATAACTTGGGCTTAAAGTGATCAATTCTTTCTTTACCACCCTCATTTGCTTTATGGTTACCCTAGAATGAATTCATTGGTTTATTTTTGATCATCAAAGCAAGACAAGTTGATCATTCAATTTCATATAGAGAATGAAAATGTGACCTATGTGATCATCAAACACTAAATTTATGGACTTTTTTCTTATTTTTTAAAATATAGCATATGCAACATGTAGTTAAGCACAACACACCATCACAATCCTATCATAGTACATGCTTGGGCACTATTTGATGTTACTATCTTACCTTGGTGCATGGTTGGCCAACCTTACATGGGGTAGATCATTACAAGTATTTTTTTTATTGTGATATTAGGGAATTACTTGTTTAGGGAAGGAAAGACCTAATAATGAGGTAAAGTACTAGAAGACTAATTTGGGGAAGGGCTACTAACCTTATGGTAATACACTTAGTATTATCTAAGTTGCTTCCATAAATTAAGGTTTAATAGTTAGGGTCCTTACCCAAGTGATGTAGTATATGTTGGTTAGCTATGTTAATAGGCATGTGTCAGCACATCCCTATCAATGTATTCATTGATACGTTGATGCATATGCATCGATGTTAGTGCACTTGAAGCCTATATAAATGCACATACCATCCACATTTAGGACACATTTGATCATTCTAGTAGCTAGACTTTTACAATCTTCTTTTATAAGACTTAGCCAAATTTTCCTCTAAATGGTCATGGTGTGGATTGAGTTAATTATACAAAATTTTATTCAAGTGCATGATGAACCTAAATACTTCTGCATGACAACAATAAAATTGAGATTAATTCCTTCCATTGCAACACTTGAACTAGCAGTTAGTTTATTTTTAGCACTTTAAATGCATTTTACTTTCATGTATTTAGAAAATTAATATTTTATTCTATCATAGTAGAATTTCAACCACCTCAAGTATAATATATTAGCACTTGATAATCCCAATGGTGAATACTTAGTATACCCATCAATAGACACTTAGTAACCCAACAACATTAGTATATATTTAGGATGGGTATGGAAAGTGGAAAAAAATGCTTCACACTTAGGATAGTTTAGTTTACTCTTATTTTCATAGTTAGTTTATAAATTAATATTTTTCTATATTTTTCATTTTAATATTTTAATAATAAAAATAACAAATATAAAAACATCCTATGTCTCATTACCCCTTGATGAGACGCGACATGCACTATGCCGCGATATCGTGTCTTTCCCTGCGATATCGCGTACGCGATATCGGAG
>MNCI01007002.1:392123-404667 GCA_015680685.1 Gnetum montanum | reverse complement strand
AATCCTGGCTAGAAGTAGCGAAGCTCTGGCAGATTGATCACTCTAGAGTTAGAATTTTTCCCATGTGCCCGCAGTAGGAGTCCTAGAGTGAACGGCTCTTTATTCGAGCAGCTTGTAACCTGAACCCAAGTTGTGTATAGCAATAAAGATGAACTTGATTGGATAAACCTTCCAGTACATGGTTTTAATTATTGTTGTTATTTACTGCTTTCCTAGTGTGCACAAGTACGACTTGATTACGAGCATCTACGGATGTGTATGGCTAATCAAAGAATTGGCTGCTTGTCGCAACGCGTGAGTACGACTTAACTACGAGCATTGGCTACTTGGTAACCCAATAGTGTATTCCAGGATCTGCGCTTGGTAATCCCAGTAGTAGTCCAATGTTTATGGCTAGTTGAGGAATTGGCTACTCATTACTAGGCTAGAACATGTGATAAGTATGACTTGGCTACGAGCATCCACAGGTGTGTACGGCTAGCCAAGGAATCGGCTACTTATCACACTTAAGCTAAATAGGTGCCTCAGTACGACCACTTCGAGCACTTGCATTACATGTGGTGATCCCAGTAACGATTAGCGTTTGGTAACCATAGTTGCATAGTTCAGGGTGTGTCCGGTAAGTGGGAACGGATGCTGACGCTAGCTAATTTAGACTTAGGACATTAGTTAGAGATAGTTTAGTTTCTCAACCCTTTCCCTCATAGCTTAGGAGATAAAAGAAAAAATACCAAAAAAATCACATACCTCAGACTTGCTTAACCATACACCGTGACACATACAAGCAAGCCTGGGAAGACAACAAATGATTAACCCCAAGTGTTTCCTATGGCGTTAAGGCATTTAGTCTGCAGAGTTCGACCGGATCACGCGTACACGCTCGTATTCGTATGGTTGAGTGTAGGGGTACCTCGCCACTCATCAACCCTTAAACATACCAAATGGGCTAACATAAGTGATAACTAAGAATACAATGAATTCTAATATAACACTTAGTTATCTAGGGTACTATTAGCCCTAGGTTCCACAAAATTCAATTGGATCGCATGTACCCACTTGTGATTCATATGATTGTGCATAGAAAACACTCATTTTTTATCATTGGTAGAATTGCCAAGGAACTTCTTTTGTACACTAAGTGTTCTAGATAATTAAATCATCTAAGGATCATTATAGGAATGTAATGAATCATCATTATAAAAATAAGAATATTTTATTAAAGGCATACTACAAGAACAAACTGAAAGATGTCTTCTTCTTACAGGGCTAGTTTCCCACCTGTAGATGATTCCACAAAGCATCATGACATAACAAGAAATAATTAAGGTAAAGTATCCTAATAACTCAAAGTGGTCTACATCCATCCAAATACATACTATCCAAATTTCACTTTTATCCTTCACCAAGATGATCAACTACGATGGAGAGACTTGGAGGAAAATATTATATTACTACCTGATAAAGTTGTTCCATCAATGTTCATGACAAAATTACTCAAGCTAGAACTTAAGGTAGTAGCTCTAAAGTACCAAGTGATGGACCATCTCTTAAGAGATTATCAATCTATGAATACCAAACTTCACAAATGAAAACTCATGAAGGCCCTCCATGATTCCTCCAAGGATAAAAAGGTTTCAATCATACTAATATCATAGTCTGAAAAGAGGAAATAGAATATCCATAAGGGAAATCCCAACATCAAGGTCCTTCTCCCTTTGTATGAAGATAACATGACCTATCAATGATTATGTTTTACCTTGGTAAGAAACTAAGATAAAGGGAGAGCTAGACCCAAAATTAGGGGGACCTCAAGACCAAGGTCTTCTAGTCACCAAACAAGAGAACAATTAAAGGACCAGAGAAGAAAAGCAAGTTGATATAACTCTCCTAGCTCTCTATCCTCATCATCTAACTTTGACAAGGAAGAATATGACTAACACCAAAGGGAAAATGATTGGAGGTAAGGTGTAGATGATAGAAAACTCCATAACAGAAATGGGAGAAGGGAACATGGATAGGAACAAGAAGAAGAGAGGCATCAAAAAAGAAGACAAAGTAGGATACATCATATGAGACATGGCCATGCCAAGGGGTAAAATTAATGAGAAGAATATGATGAACCATTGCTGGCTACAAAGAGCATGATCAATATAAGGAAGAAAAATCACATCCCCACCAAGCATCAAAAGGATAGCCAAATCAAACATCTTGACATGAATAATATTCCTCAATTTAAGGGAGGCTACAATGCTAACCCATAGCACCATCTACAAGCCTTTCATGATGCCTACACCTTGTAGAACATTGAAAATATTGGCAAAAGGTTAAGTTATTCACCAAGACACTCATAAAAAAATTTTGAAAGTTGGTACCAATACTTGGAACTAGAATCTATTCATAGATGGATTATGATGCTAGAGCTATTCAATGACAAGTATCAAACATGCTCTAGGGTGCCCAACTTGAGGAAATAGATGTAAGGGTCGAAACTAGGTAATCATGAATCACTTGATATAGCCTTGAGAAGGGAATATTCTTTGCTACAATGATTTCTAGGACATGGTTTCTATTAAAGGAAGTCACTTTGCCACATGATAGATGGGCTCAAAAATAAAACTAAATAGACTCTTAGTGTCTATGCCTAGGGGAGACTATCAAAAATAGGGGCCCATTAGATTCAAGAATTATTTACTAAGTAGTAAAGGAATACAGAAAGTTAAAGAAAAGAAAAAGTATAAAGAAGGATAATAGAAACCCCTCCATCTACAAAAAGAAGATCATTTTCTATGATCCAAAGGAAAAAATACTATTAGAGGAAGCTATGCAAAGAAAGTCCTTGTCAATTTAAAAATATATCCCTAAAATATCAACCAAGGTGTACAAGATGTGGGACTCTCTTGATGATAAGTTTCAAATAACACTTTAAATGATGAAAGAGCAAATAGAATAAGGAAGCAAAGACAAGGATAGGAGAAGGAATAAGGACATTGTAAAGGACTATCATCATCAAAAATGTAATGTTGTAATAGTAGAAGATATTGTAGATTTAGATATAGATGATGAAGGATGTAACATTTTCCAATATGAACATTCTAAGGAATGTTTCCTAATTCTTTCACACTTACAAGAATCTACACTTTAAATCTAAAGTTCACCCAAATACAAGCACCTAGGAGGTTTCCTTATCTTCAAGGCAATTATCAGCAACAATTTCACCAACAATAATGCTATCCAAGTGGAATGCCACATCAGCCTCAAGATTACTATCATCAATGGCATAATCCACAATCATGGAGGATGCTACCATCAAGGTAGCAATATCCTTATCATCAACTAGATCCATATGGCTATTATGTCCAACAACTTATGTCACCAAGTTGTTTCATGGCCCACACTTCTTTACATCATTATTATCCTCTTAAATTTAATGATGAGTGGCAAGTATCCCCTATGCCCAACCATACAAATCAAAAGCATGTACATGCAATATGATCAAAGTCTATGAAACCAAGGACTAATAGTACCCTAGATAACTAAGCATTATGTTTGAGATCATTATCTTTCCAATCATCACTTGTGTTAGCTTAGTTGGAATGGTTAAGTGTGATCGAGGCATAGGATGTTTTCATTTTTATAATTAAATAATTAAAAAATGGAGTAAAATATTAATTCCTATCTAAGTATGAAAATAAGAGTAAACTAAACTATCCTAAGTTTGAAGCAAACTAAACTATCCTAAGTGTGAAGCATTTGTTTCCATTGTTCGCACCCATCTTGAATCTATACTAATGCTACTAGGTTACCAAGTGTCTACTAATAGATGTACCAAGTATTCATTGTTGGGATTACCAAGGGTTAATATATTATGCTCAAAGTGGGTTTACCTTTGCTACTATAGAATAAAGTATTAATTTCCTAAGTACATCAAAGTAAAATGCATTTAAAGTAAAGTGTTGAAAATAAACTAAGTGCTAGTCCAAGTGTTGTAATGGAAGGAAATAATTTTGATTTTATTATCATGACATAGAAGTTTCCAAGTACATCATGCACTCAAATAAAATTCCACACATTCAACTCAATCCACATAATGGGTACTCAAAAGAAAATTTGACTAAGTCCTATGGAAGAAAATTACAAGAGTCTAGCTACTAGAATGACCAAATGTGCCTTAAATGCAAATGGTATGCACATTTATATAGGCTTCAGATGCATAAACATTAAAACATATGCATCAACATATCAAAGGATACATTGATAGGAATGCATCGATCCATGCCTATCAATGCAACCAACTAATAGGTACTTCATCACCAAGATTGTAAGAAAATCTAACATTATTGACAAATAAGTGAGGGTTACCTAGATAGATGTTACCCTTACCAAAATATCAATCTTCTACATTTGATATGCCATGTTGGTCCTTTATTCATCTAATATCATTGGATTCTAGTCACTAATATCCATGGAAGTTATTGTACTCCATCGACATGGTCCATCATAGACATGATGCACCTATGATAATGGTTTATGGTTCACCCTAGATCATGACTCATAATTTATTCTTGGACCATCATTAACCCTTGACTTTAAATCATCCTAGGTCATGGTTTTCTTTAATATCAATTTTAATGTAACACCTTGATATTTAAAGCTTGGAACCTTTGCCTTATTATCTATTGTTACACTTGTTTCTTAAGTATAATTTTAGATATTATTGTTTAATGTTGTATTGTACATTGCTAATGTATGTTTGTTATGCTAGTGAGACTTGAACTTTAGATCTCTTGATTGTTATACATCTTAATGTTTGGAATCTTGACTCTTACTTACATGTAATACTTTGGTATTTTTATATATTCTTTTGTCATTTATTTTTACTGGATTTATTTTGTAATTATCCTTACTAATGCTTATTGCTTCCAAGTTTAACAGGTTGAAAGGATGGTGGTGGCCCATTATTTCATCTTATTCTACTTCATTTCTTTGCATTTGGAATTGATTTTGACCACTCATTCTCTACTCTATTTGGAAGCTTTAGTGTGCAATTATTTTTTGATAATAAAACCAAAACTACAACTTCTCTCTAGAAGTTAAATACTAAATTCTCAAAGATGGGGCTTCTCAACTGCAACTTCAAGCAAAAAAGTTTTTAATGAAAGATGAATAATTATTTTGTTTTCTATAGTATTACTTTATTTTTATTTTGAAGGCTCAAGAATGGAATTCTTTTAGCTTTTTTTTTCTATTTGTTCTTTATTTCTTATTTATGTATTTTTTTTCTAAAAATATTTTTCTCCTTCTTTTTATAAGAAACCCTTTAGTAAGAAGTGAAAACCCATAAGGACACTTTTGAATAAGGGCAAAGTTGGATCCATGTGCTATCCAAGAAAAGAGGTTTTTAGGATTGTATGTAAGAATGAAAACTTGTAAAGACATTCCTAAAACCATTGGGCTTATTCTTTAGACACTCTCTTCAATGATCTAATGCACTCTAATTTTTTTTAATACTATTATTCATTTTGTTTGAGGTCAGACACCCTCCAATATTTTATTTTATTCTAAGGTTTTGAAATAAAGTAATAATATGGTTATGAGACATGTTCATGAATATTTATGGTTTATTCTAGTTCTCCTTTTATTTTATATTAGAATTCATTGCTAGACATGTAACTTATTATAGTACTTTCTTGGTGACTTGAACCCATTGGTTGATCATTCGACCCTTTTGTTAATACGTGTTACCTTATCTTTAGGAAATAAATTATTAATTATTTATTATTTGAATTACCCAAATCTTACCTCTTGTACCTATAAATACTTAATTCTAGCTTTCTTCACATTAATTATGCATTTCTCTCTCTCTCTCTCTATTATCTTAGTCATGGTTGTGCTTGGTGAATAACTTGACACTTTCTATATCTAAGCCTATTCTTACATGGTGAAGCTTTAGTAACTAATCTTTCATGGTAGAGGAAATATTTTTAATTCCATTAATTTTGATAAGTATATTACCTTCTTATATCTACTTTCCTTATGTGATGGTTTGTATTGGTGATCAAATCATGTTACATGAGTTGTCATTCTAACCTTTGTCTTTGATGATCAATATGTAATTCTTTGTTTTCATGACTTTTTGCTTTGCATTTTGACTTGATATTTCTATTGTATCATCTCCTCCTAGTGATGGCAATGGAAACAACATTTCCATACATCATAACCTAGGTAGCAATGGATGTAGGGGTTGTGACAAAAGTCATGATGAATCTTGGATGCATTTTATAGAGAGATGCATTCATCTCAACATTAGGTAAAAACATCATGTTCAGTCAACATCAAATGGTGTATATTTCAAATATGTATGATTGCATTCAACATGTTCAACCAATTGAATAGTTATTTAAGAACATAAATTGATACAATTTCAAGAGGCCACTTGTGCATGACCTATTATTAATGGGCAAACATTTGTGGGGTTGTAGATAGACCACATCAACTTGGGAATTGAAGTTTAGTCAATATCAAGCCCCATTTAAGACTTTTTATTATTGAGAAAGCATTTGTGAGGTATCAACTAACCACATCAACTTTAAGGAATAACATTTAGGGTGGTGTAATGAGCTAGAACATTAGAGTAGCTATAAAGTTGATGCTAGCCATAACATAATCTAGCCATTGGTCTAGACATGCATGAGAGTTTATGATCTAATAGTTCTTCTTGTCTTGCATGAGTGCTAGTTTAAGTTAGTATCAACATTGTAGTTTTTTTATTTTCTAATGTTTGGAACCTCACAGAAATACTATTTTTTTGAGTAAATCAAACATTTATAAGTAATTTATACATTGTATGATTAACTATAAGTTAATATTTATGAGGATACACATCTATGTGTTTTATGATTAGTCGTATGTTAATGTTTAGGTGGATATATATTTTAGTGGCACTAAAAATATGTTTTGGCAAGGCCCCATCCTCTAACCATGTTCTAGGAATCTTTTATGTATATTTCCTCTATTGTGAAGGTGTTCTAAGCCTTCTAACATGTGTTCCATGTATATTTAGCTAGAAGCTTTAGAGGTGATCAAGGTAGAGCTAGAAGAAGGATCAACATTGAATGAAGGACTATCTTTTTATGTATTTTATGTTGTGATTTGGTCATTCAAATGATTTGTAATTTAGACCATTAATATGGAATTTTTGTTAAACTATGATTTATGTTGTAACAAGGCCTAAGTGGGAATTTATGTGCTAATGTAGATTTCAAGTGATTTCTCTAAGTTGTTAATTTTCTAAGTATTTATATCATTTTAGCATTTTAGAAATGTTTAAGTTACTTAAGAAACTATTAAGAGATTAATTTTTTTTCTCACACCCCTATAAGTGATTCTACAAATTATATAGGATTAGAATTTGGATTATGACATGTGACATCTCATTCCTAGATATCATGGAAAATATCAAATATATGTTACATTTAATATTATACATAGAACATGCAAAAGGAAATAAAAATAAATTGCATTAATAAGGAAATATGAAAATGCATTAGTATATCTCTATCATGATTTGAGGATCCTTGGGAATTATCTTCTTTCACATATATTCCTTAGAGATAACCCAACATTGCCACCATGGTTAGGCTTAGATCTAATCATAAGGAATAGCTAGTTACCTTCATGTCCCACTTCACCAAGCACTTGTTACTCTACTTTATTAGCTCTACAAACTTCATGCTAACATGACCACTAATTACTGACATATAAATACCTCAAGTTAAACCTCCAAAGGTTACCTCAAAAGACAAGCATATAAATAAAATATGTCCTTTTATTAAGGATATTATTATAATAAATATGTCACTTAGTTACAAAATGACACCATCCTAGTTACAAAATGGCATCATTTGGGAATGGGGACATTATAAAAGAAGATAAAGTATTCGTTCCTCCATCCCTCTTCAGTTAAATATAAATAAAACCTCATACTACCTATATTAAGCCAAATCTAATAAAAGAAAGATTAGATTTATTTAGATTTTTTCAAAAAGTGATTTTCTAGGTAAATGACATAGTATTGTTAGTATGGGTTTCTAGCTTTTTATTTTTTTTAAAAAAAAATGTATGAAACATAAATGCATAGCATGACATATCATATCATATATCTCTATATTTAGTTAGATGGCTTAAAATACAAGGCATGAGTCAAAAAATTAG
Organism: Gnetum montanum; assembly: GCA_015680685.1. NCBI lineage: Eukaryota > Viridiplantae > Streptophyta > Gnetopsida > Gnetales > Gnetaceae > Gnetum > Gnetum montanum. The sequence goes on along the minus strand of MNCI01007002.1, from coordinate 396,456 downwards.
AATATCCATCTTGGAATCCGCTAAGATGGCCCTCTTCCATGCAAGACAATGGTTTCAACCTAAAGATAAATAATAAGGAAAAAGCATCTTTTATTCATCTAAAGATTTTGGCTTGCTTCATGTACAACATTTAGATAATCTAGGAATTAGAATAAGTCACCCTTAAACCTCACACCAAAAAAAAGTTGTGCAATATAAAGCATAGTAAATATGATAATGATGCTTTTTTGTATGATGTATATCATTGTAGCATAGTATGTATGAATGATAGCATTCAAGGTAGCATTCTATACTAGGAGACCCACGTCTATGTCCTCTTAAGGGTCCTTAGCTCTTATTAGGGTAGTCCCATATATACACAACCTTTTTATCTTTCTTTCTAGAGTGAACACCAAGTATCTAAGATACATGAAAGGAAGGTAAGTATGTTTTTTTTTCATAACCATAAGCTTGGCTTACTTTTATGTCATCTACAACATGATCTTATAGAACTAGTAAGCATCAATCAAAGAAAAGTGAGAGAGAATGAGTAGGTTTTTTATACCCTAATATTTAAATCTAGTTACAAGTTCCTATACAAGTACCTTGTTATGACTTCACACTGGTCTAAGCCGTCATCTTGGTATATGCCAACTAAATATACTTTCTGATAAAACCTATTTTTAATGAGCTACAATATCACATTTATGATATCATATATATGACATCGCAAACTTGCATATGTCATCATTGATGTGATTTAGAGGATCCTAGTCACTCCTATAAATACCTACACTTGGTGGCATCAACTTTCATTCCAGTGAGACTATTGCAATTTATTTTTGTAGTTTACACTTAATAATAGAGAGAATGCCCATAGTGTAATGTTGAACAATTTTACAACATCTTTATTCAAGTGGATTTTACTTGGACATAATTCATTAATAGAAATAAAGATCAAGATTGTTTGCCATCATTGCAGCATTACACTAAGTTCTTTATTTTCTAGCTTAGTAATTTTCTTTACTTAGCTTAACTTTCATTCCTTTAATATATTTACTTTAACTTAGTCCTTTACATTTCTCAAGTACTTTACTTTTCCATGTCCATTAGTAACATGANATATATTTACTTTAACTTAGTCCTTTACATTTCTCAAGTACTTTACTTCTCCATGTCCATTAGTAACATGAAATGAGTATGATTGGTTTCAAGCATTAAGTGTAATCGTTTGGTAACCCAATAGTGGTTTTACTTGATTCACTTAGTAGTGAGCTCACTTGGTAATCCTAGTAATAGTTACATGAGCCCATGACGTGTACAACAAGCTAAGAACATACGCTCATTGTCCTAGGCTAGAATAGATTTATATTTTTGTCATCACTTAGACTTAGATTTTTTTTCTCACTTTTATTATGGAAGAAATTAGGAGAGAATCAAGCCTAACCATCAACATATCACACATCTCACTAAGAGCTAAACCATACTATTCACACTTCACTAGCTCAAGGTGAGAAGACAGTGATCGTGAACCAATTACCAACCACAAGCATACTTACATTGTCCATCCACAAATTATAATGTAGTCGCATGTGTGCACTCATGACTTGTACAGTAGAGTGTTGGGATACCTAGCTACTCATCATTGGTGTTGTTACTAGGGATGTATCAATGTTTTCTTAATAGTTGATTTCATAGAATTCATTGTATTAAGAATTACAAAGTTTATCCTTCACTCTTGAATTAATCCTTTTAACACACACACATACTTAAGAGAATACAAAACATAATATGGCTTCTACACTTAAAGAAAATTCACCACTTACTAAAGAAACTCATAAGAGACATGAAAAAGGATATGATGAAGAGGATTGAAGTATGCCCATGCAAACCAGAATTTTATATGCTCACACTGATCCATACTATCCTAATTTTACATTTATCTTTTACCAAGATGACCAAATAAAGTGGAGAGATTTGTAGGGTAATGTTGTTTTGTCTCTTGAATGTTCTACACTAGCAATGTTGCAAGAAACCTTGATGAGGTTGAACATTGGCCATGCATAAGAAGGATACCATGTCACAAAATACATGACTAGGCCAGGCCATATCAACCTATTGAAGGACAAGTAAGAAGGGATGCTACCATGGAGGCAAGACATGAGCATTACAAAGTAAAGAAAGTGCCTTACATAGTTGTCCTAGAGGAAATAAATGATGATACATTCATAATGGAAGAACTCCACCAAACTCATGAATCTCATTCATAGACACCAATCATCCATCTAGAGGAGCTTGTTAAAATACAACTACATTCAACCCTTGTAGAAACACCTAAGAGAGATATGGAGGACTCCAAACTTAGGTAGAGCTCAAGGACTAAAGCTTCCATTGAACTAAAAGACAATGAATCACGGAGTCATAGAAGAATAATTGGCAAGCACTATTCTTCAACTACTTCCTCTTCCTCCTCATGTTATGTATGGAATTTGACAAGAGAGAACAAAGAACAAGAGATTATGATAAGGAAAAATAAGAAGAACATGAGAGACATGCACATCGAAGAAGGTATCCTAATGAGGAGGATGACAACCATTAATAAAAAAGACACAAGATCAAGCATGAAGAAAGATATCATTATGAGCAGTGAAGGGGTCATAACTATAATAGAGTCTATAAGACTAAAGATCATGAGGAACCCCTACTAGCCACTCAAAATATGATTAATATAAAAGAAGCAATGTATATCCCTACCAGGAACATAAGGGATAGTTACATTAAGAGACTTGATGTGAACAGCATTGCCAAGTTTGAATGTGGATATAATGTAGATCCACAACACCACCTCCAAGCATTCCATGATGCCTATGCACTTTAGAACAATGAGAATGATTGGTAAAGGTTAAATTTGTTTCCTAGACTACTCATGAAGGAAGTGGAGAGCTGGTACCAACCCTAAGAACCAAAAATCATCTAAATATGGAGTACCATGCTAAAACTTTTTAATGATAAGTATCAAACCTATTTGAGAGTATCTAATTTACGGAAACATATCCAAGGATGGAAGCAAGGGACACATGAATCCCTTGTTGCAACAATGGCTTGATATTATTCATTACTACATAGATGCCCAGGCCATGGATTTTCTCAAAGAGAGCAACTAAGGCATATTATTAATGGGTTAAGGAATTAGACTAGAGAAAATCTTGGGGTATATGCCCAAGGTAGATTAGCAAAAATGATAGTCCATCAAATCCAAAGACTAATAGACCAGGTGGCCAAAGAGGAAGGATAATTAAAGAAAAGAGAGTCAGTAGAAGAGAATAACCAAGATCTCACAATGATAAAAAGGGTTATCAGAATGTGTGAAAGATAGGAAGAAGAAACATTATAGGATACCATCAAAAAGAAGACTCTACCAATCCAAAAATAAGTCAATGACCTTATGACAAAGGTAGAGAGAATGTGGGACTCTTCTAGAACTTTTGGTGTGTCAAAATGTTAAGAAAAATGGAGACAAAGGTGTGTGTTTGTTGTGGTTGTAAGACCAAGATGAGATGACAAGGAACAAACTGATGTAGACAAAAGGAGAAATTCATCCACAAAAGGAAAGCTCAAAGGAAGAGAATTCAAAGTATGTGAACAGAAAAGTTGTCATCATTGACACATGCAAAAATGCAAGATTATGAATAACAAATGAAGAATTCATCATGAAAAGGAATGAGAAGAAAGATGTCTTCAAGAAACAGTAGATGTCTTGTCAAAATTGAAGGATGCATAGGCAAAGATGCATTTAAAAAATAGTAGATGTCTTTCCTCAAGCAAAGATGTCTTCAACTAGGCAAATATGTCTTCCTAGAATGGGGATTTTAGAAAGACATCTTTCCCTGATAGAGACATCTTCCTAGAATAGAGGGAAAATAGAGGGAAGGTTGCATGAATTCCAAGATGGATTTGGAAACATGACAACTATAAGAAGACATCATATACATTGAAAAATATGTAAGCTCTTGTACAATCATTATCTAATCATTTGTTAATCATTGTTGCCCTTCATTGTATTATCATTTTTCCATTGTAAAGTGTGTTGTACCTCAAATTACAAGGATCAGCAAACTAAGTTGCATTCATCCCTTATAATTTTTTTCTTCTTTATTACCCTACAGGGTTGATGTGCTTCTTGCAGGAAAGCATCTTGATTAATCTTGACAAGATCCTATAGGTTGCTATTGCAACACAGCACTCCTAAGCAGAGCATAAGATTGTAAAGGTTTTGGAAGCTTGGAAACCACATTCCAAGCCTAATAGGACCTTGTAGGCTTGAGTGGTTGGTGTAGCATCACAACATTTTGAA
>MNCI01007002.1:337745-391915 GCA_015680685.1 Gnetum montanum | reverse complement strand
AAGTGGTATCGAAGCCTAGTACTCTTCTTTGTCATCATCAATTTCAAGAGTGAACAATGGAGGGGACATCTTACAAAAATCCACCTATGTTTGATGGATTTGACTTCACCTATGGGTAAGCTAGAATGTAAGAGTTCTTCGAATCCATGGAGTTTGAAGTGTGGGAGTCAATCCTTGAAGACTATGTTTCACTTGTCCATAGCTCCACTGACATCATCAAGCCTCACAACAAATGGACACAAGAGGACAAGGATAAGTTCACATTTGATTCAAAAGCAAGAAATTGTTTATATTTTACATTAAATAAATTTGAATTTAATAGAGTAGCAGGATGTAAAATGGCCAAAGAAATTTTTCAAACTTTAGAAGCTACTTATGAAGGAAAATCTATTGTTAAGCAATAAAAATTGTTATTTTTACAAAGTGAATATGGTAAACTCAAAATAATAGAAGGTGATAAAATAAAAGATTATTTCTCCAAAGCTAACGATCTTGTTATAGCTATAAGAGGAATAGGTAAAGATTTGCCCAAAAGTGATGTCATCGTCAAAATGATCAGAACTCTACAATTGGAGTTTAGACCAAAGTTCATGGCTATGGAAAAGATTAGAAATTTCTCAATCTTAAAATTTTAAGAGCTTCAAAGTAATCTCATTGCTTATGAAAAGAATCTCCTAAGCAAAGGAGCAATCCAAGAAAGACCTCTTACTCTAAAGACTACTTCCAAGGAGAAGTTCAATGAATATGATGAGGGTAGCAAAGATGAGCTTGTCCTTCTTTCAAGGAAGCTGCAATGACTACTAATAAGAAGAAATAAGGAGGAATCACAATAAAGGCCCAATTTTCTTAAAGGTAGAGAAAGAGGTAGAAATTTTTTTAATTCTAACTTAGATTTCCATTCCATAGAATGTTGGGTTTGTGGAGGAAGAGGCCATATGGCCTTCGAATGTCCTAGTGATACTAGTGATAGCAAGATACATCCAAAGAATAGATCCAAAGATGAGGAACCAAAAAATACCAACTATTATACAAGTTGGGATGATGGTGAGAAAAATGAAGAAGAAGCATGCAATTCTTCCAAAAATTTACATCTCATGTGCATGGCACTTACAAATGAAAATTCCTTACATGTGGTTGAACAAGATGGTGTGTGACAAAAGGTATAGTGAATTTAAAGAAGAAATTTTTCTTTTACATCATTTGATTAGGAAGGAAAGAAATTTGTAATTTCTAAGTTGGATGCTATTCATGCTGAAGTGAAAGAAGAGATCTCAAACATAAAAGCTAATATTCAACAACTAACCTCTTTTAATAAGGATTACAACAGGGTTCAAAAAGAGGAGACTCCTAAAAAACAACCAAATAATTTAGAGGAATTTACACATAAAAACTCAAGCTCCACACATGAAAATTCAAGCTCAAGCATAGATAGGTTTGATAAGTTTGTTCATACTTTATTTTTTTGTAAAAATTATGGTTGTAAGCAAACTCTTAACTATACTCATGATGATCAAAACAAGATTAATACTTGGTCTTGTTAAAAAGGCTTTGGTAAGGAAATTGTGCAAATACCAATAATTGAGAATGAAGAGAAGTGGAGAATTGAAAATGATGTATCATAAAGAGCATGAAAAAATAGAGACATCATATATACAATCTAATGAGAGAGAACCAAAATATGAGGAGGTACTCCATGATACCAAACCTCATCTCAAACTTCATTAATCTTCTCTTCTCCCCTGCAAGCAAGGTAAGCCAAGGTAAGCTTCCAACTCTTTACATGATAGTTAATAATAATGGTATTTGAAGTCCAAAATCATTTATGTCTTGAAAAATGGTGGAATAATTGTTTAGAGCATCCCTTACATTCACTTTTGAGCTTGATATAATTGGTTCTATGCAAATATGTATGTAGCACTTGTTTTTATTTTCTTTAGATCATTATCTTACTATTTTTTGTCATGTTTAATCTGAACTTATTGTGATGATCTACTTCTAAGCTCATGGCCTTTGGGATATTTTTCTATTTATGAGATAAGACAAGCCATTGAAAAATCCTATCAATAGTGCTGATTGGAGGCCTTAGTCTCCACATTTAAGCTTAATGTTGACCTACAATTGTAGTGCTTTTGTGATTTATAACATTTGTACATTAATAGCCCAAGATAAGTTGCACATTTGTAGGAGGATCCTATTCCTCATTATCCATCACCATCTTGGAGATCACGAATGTAGGGGGAGTCTTTGAAGACTACAACCAAGAGATAATAAAATAGCAAAATATTCCAAAATGATCAAAATAAGGACATTAATAAGTATTTTGTTTCTTTTAATTGGATGGCTAAGTCTTGAATTTGTGTTCCTGATATCATTTGATAAAAATGAAGTGTATATACATATTTCTTTATCAGCATGATTATCATTTTGTTTTTGAAAAATGGTTGTTGGATTTCCTTGTACAAAAAGAAAATATGCATATTTCTCTCATGACTTACATATCCTTGTGTTGATGTTTTTCCAAATTTATGGTTGAATATAGAGATGGTAGTTCTAATGATATAGTTTTTTTTAAATAGATAGGCAACTTTATCTATATTTGGTCTCTAGCATAAAAATTATGTATCACTTTTGGATTAGTTATAGCTCCCTATTTTGAACTAATGAGAACAAATCTAAATGTATCTTTAGCTCACTTATTCGATATTCAAGCATAAGCTGAAGTAAGAAGTACCTATACTTTTATGAAAGAATGCAAGTAGTGATATTATTTCTTACAACAATATGAGCAAGAACATGACCATTCTAATTATGAGAAAGTCTCCACGATTTTGATTAAAATATCTTTCAAGTAGTTTTCCTTAAGATGCACTTCCTAGCTCAGGAATTTAAAATTTGGCATGATTGGTTTCACATTGTAAAGTTGTATTGCTATATTATCCTTATCATAAATATTTACAAAGATGGAGAATATTTGAAGAATCATGTACTATAAACTATTAATGACTTATTGATTTAGAGACAGGTTACTTGATCTTCAAGGTTTATACTTCACTTCTAGTTTGAATATCACCTAAAAGGCTTGGATCAATTCTTGACAAATTAAGGAGCAGGTCTTTCTATGTGCACTTTAAATAATATTCTTTCTTACATGTTGTTGGTTATGCATAGACTCTAAAACTATTTCTCTTTTATGATATCTCTTTTGAACCATATTTATGTGCTTTATCCTTTTTGTTGCTATTTAAAAAGTGGAAGAGTAGCATGGTTATATTTTTTATGATCACTAACCCATTTTCTTAAATTTTGAACATCACCAAAAAGTGGAAGATTGTGGACCTTTTGATGTGTTAAAACCATAATAAAAATGAAGACAAAGGTTGTGTGGTTGTAGGACCAAGATGAGATGAAAAGGAACACATTGATGTAGATAAAAGAAGAAATTCATCCACAAAAGGAAAGCTCAAAGGAAGAGAATTCAAAGAACATGGACAAGAAAAGTTTTCATCATTGACACATGTGGAAATGCAAGATTATGGACAAGGAATGAAGAATTTATCATGAAAAGGAATAAGAAGAAATATGTCTTCAAGAAATAGTAGACATCTTGGAAGAATTGGAGGATGCACAAGCAAAGACATCTTCAAGAAACAATAGATGTCTTTTCTCAAGCAAAGATATCTTCCTAGAATGGGGATTTCATGAAGATGTCTTTCCCAAATAAAGACTTCTTCCCAGGATAGAGGGTAAATATAGAAAGATATCTCAGGCACAAAAGAGATGTCCTCCATGATTGTTAGCTACTGTTAACTAGTAGTTGCACAAGTTCCAAGATGGGTTTGGAAACATGGTAGCTATAAGAAAACATCATATGCATTGGAAAATGTGAAATATCTTGTATAATCATTGTATAATCATTGTTCAATCATTATAATCATTTTTGCTATTTATTGTATTACCATTTGTCCATTGTAAAGTATGTTGTACCTCAAAGTACAAGGATCATCAAACTAAGTTTCATTCATCCCTTGTAATTATTTTTCTCCCTTGTTGCCCTACAGGGTTGACGTAATTCTTGCAAGAAGGTATCTTGATTGAGCTTGAAAGGATCCTACAATATTGAGTGGTTGGTGTTATGGCACAACACTCCTAAGTGAAGCTTAAGATTGTAAAGGTTGTGGAAGCCTGAAAACCACATTCCAAGATTGACAAGACCTTACAAGAGTGAGTGGTTGATGTAACATCACAACACTCCATGGCAAGGCTTGAAGATTATACAAGATGTGGATTCTTTAAATCACATTTAATAGCAACAAACTCTAGAGGTGTACTTGCAATCTATCCTTTGAGTGTAGACTATCCAAGTTGGGGAACAATGTTAAATTTGGTATTTTCTATTTGTTCAAAGAATCTCAAGTTGAGAAAATTATTCATCTTCCTCCTCCCCACCCCTAGGGCCCTTCTAAGTTCAATAATCCATAACTCTATGGATATAAAACTTGCTACTGCAGTCAAGATAGTGAAGGAAAAGACTAAACAAGCTTTAAACAATAACAAATAAAAGAAGGAAAGAAGAGATAATAGATGAGAGAACTACAAATATAAAGGAAAATTTGTAGTTGAGGAGTTCATAGACTCTAGTTTGGAAAATGAAGAAGGATTCAAAGTGTGCTAATATGAACATCCTAAGGGATATTATCCTATTATGGCCCACTTGCAACAGTCTAGGGCATACATGTTGATGAGTAGTGGTACCCCTATGCTCAACCATACGAATACAAGCGTGTACATGCAATCCAATCAAACTCCGAAAATCGACTAGTTGTGGCACCTAGATAGTTATACGTTGATCATAGTTCACTATCTTCCCACCTAGACTAGTATTTTCTTTATCACATATGGTTTAGTCCAAAGTGAGGTGTATAATATGGTTTCTACTACTATGCTACGTCTAAGGACAAAGAGAAATAACTTAATTAAGCTAATAAGAAACAAGAAATAAAATCTAAGCTAGCCTAAGTGCAATGAACATCCATCTCTAATCATCCACACACATCTTGGACTTCATGTACTATTTCTAGGATTACCAAGTGCACATCACTCAAAACACTACTTGATACACTATTGGGTTACCATGTAGTTACACTTGAATGCTCGTAATTAAGGCATACTCATTTTGCATTACAATAGGAATAGTAAATGATAACAAAAGAAATAGTAACTAAGAAAACAATAATAGATAATGAATAATTAAAAAAAATAAAAAATAAGTGAATGCTACAATGATGAAGTAATCTTGATCTTTATTGCCAATCATGTACATGTCTAAGTATGTCACACTCAAACAAAGGTTTCGTATAGTTACAAGCATCACACTACAGGCATGCACTTGGGAAAATAACTGAAAACTAACTAAAAATTGATAAAAGACTCAACCCCAAAAGAATCAAGACTCCTCATAACTTTGCCATGTTCCTAAGTGCTATATTTATAGGCTACCATAGGAATCACAATATTGTGTATATGATATCGTATCCAGGCTATGATATCGTGTACCCAATATCGGGGCCTGGCAAACTATGACTCAGCATACCCCTGCAACTGAACAAAAACTTGTCCTCAAGCCAAAAAAAATGAAGAACAAGTTCAATTGATTACAATAGTGCATAGTTATGGAACTATTGAATGACTATGGATTATTTCATGTCGTAGTGTGGGACTAGAAAAAACAAAATCTAGACACCAACACAAAATACAAAATTTTTCGGAACTCATGTGGTTCCTAGTGGCGATGGCTCCTCCATGGGCTTCTTTCCTTTATCCTATGCTCCAAGCTTCTAAAATGGATACTTTTGAAGAAGTGCCTGAAGTTTTTCCTTTTCTATCTGAGGATCATGTACCGTCCATGCTAATGTTTCAATGTTTGATGGAGTTGGCACTTCCCATGGACATGGCAGTTGTAGAAACATCTTATTGGCTTTGACATACCATGCCACAAATAGTCGTCATTCCTCATCATAGGCTCTAGCTTTGTTTCTAAATTCCTAATAATTTGTAAGCCATTGAGCTAATTCTGCTACATCTTTTTAGCCTTGGTAGCTAGCTTTTACCACCTCTAGTTTAGAGTTTTCCACCTATAGTCTTTATAATGTCTTCTTGTGTTCCAAAAACTCTATCTCATATTTGGCATAGGTGGCAACTACCTACTTATCTAACTCAATTCTTGGGCACCCCGCTATTAAAATGGCCAAGTTGGAATACCGTAGATTTTCCAACTCCATGTATTCTATGAGATCTTGGATCTGCAGGTCTTAACTTTTCAATTTCTCTTGGGGGACGAAGGCATAAGTATCCAGTATAACTCACCAATAAGTGTATTGAGAATTGAAAGAATTAATGTGGTCCTTAGCCATATGGATCTCTTTTTTGATGATTTCCTTATACATCCCCACCTAATCACAAAAGTGTTCCTTTAATTTTTCATGCCTCTTAGCCTCATTTTTCCATGTGCTTATTTCAATGGCTATCTTCTGCCAGATGACGTGTACCTCCTTTATTAAGAGGATTCTATTCTCTCTAGATAAGCATCTTACATCTTGGTTGAGTCTTATTAGTTGTTCTTGCATTTGTTGCAAACTTTTCTGAAGAACATTCTTCTATTTTTCAACTATCGTCAACCGAAGATTTTCAGCAGTAAGGAGTTTATTCTCTTCTTGTAATGCCTTGAGTGCTTTTTCATGTGCATATGTCTGAGCTTATGCTTTTGAAGCATCCCAATCATCCTTCTCTTTTTCCATTACCACCCTTTTATTATCCACTAACAATTTATTTAACTGCTCTATCCTAAATATTCTAACTAATCAACTACAACAAGTTGGGACGGATCCTACTATTTAGCTTATAGGATGACAAACTTTTCATGGAGTCTTCACAACTCATCTTCAACATGTTCAACCCTAACTTTAGCCATGATCAGTTTTCCTTTAGTGGAAATAAGGTCTGACTGTGCCACTGTGATATCTTGGAGGATGTCAAACAAGGACATCATTACTTGTCCTATTTGCAGCAAGTAATCCAGAGCATCCTCATGTTCTATAGAAGTCATTGAGGTACTGGCAAAAACTTGAGCATCATGTGCTCCTGTGAAATATACCGATGGCATAACAAGGACATTAAATGATTCTTTGATGTGGTCCATAACCACCTCTGCAACTCTAGCTACATCCTAGTGTTTCATGACCACCACTATGGCACCTTCACCAGTTTCTAATTGTACTTGGAATGATGTAGCATTTTTAGAGATTTGTTGTGACCAATGTGATTCCTATCCTCCTATTTGAATTGAGACCTCACTCCTTGCAGGATCAATTGATATGGTGGTCTATATAGCATCATAGATCATCTTAAAGATATTAGCCTCATCCCCACTTTCCTAACTAACCGTCTCTACAATGGCCCTGAGATGGCTCATTCACGGTCGATAATCTTGTGGCGATAGTGGTGATTACTGGTCTTGCTGGCCTATGGGTTGTGTGCTAGGCCCTGCTTCTTGTTGTTGGCTAAGCCTTATGTTTGGAAGTTGGCTAGTCCCTACCATCTAAGGTGTAATGGGCCCAACCATCTATTCCTGTTCAGACTCCAACATCTCACCAACATCTTTTCTTGGTGCTAGTGGCTTAAAAAATTCAACATATGAAGCATTTTGAGCTTTTTTGAGGATGTCATTAGTGTACCCCAAAATTCTAGCATGGCAACACAGCTTCCTAATTAGACATGAAAAGGGTAGTATAAAATTTCTTGTCTTCCATTCTTCAAACCACCTCAATATTTTTGTTAAATACAAATGGGGCAAATTGGCATCAACCTTGCCCATCAAAACTGCACTTCCTCTAGCTGCATAGGTAGAAATTTTGTTTAACCCCTTCATTGGAAAAATGCAATAGGTGCCAATTTTAAAGTAAATTCTCTCTTTAAGGGCTATTTCTCCATATGTCTTGTCTTCTTTGCCATACGTCCTTTTTAACCATACCTTTCTTGCATCTACATCAGAGTGAGTGGACAAATGAGCAACTTTAGGCCTTATATTTGGAAGATTCAAAACTTTCGCAGTGGCCTTTGTGGGGAAATCAACTAAAATTCAACCAATATCAATGATGGTGTCTTCTTCTTTATTGTGCCAAAATTGATAGATTTCATTCAAATACCATTCTCCACTCTCCAAGAGGATAGGCCATAGTGGAGATTCCTTAAGTCAATCCTTAACTACTTCAGGGGTGAATTTGGTAAAAGGCCCAAAATTAAGTTCCACAATCACTGTAGTGAATGTGGACCTTTCTCGAATGGATTGAACACATTTTGGGGACAACGTGAGATATTTTCCTTGTTTGGGTGCCCTGACCTCTCCACCTTCTGCTTGGCTACATTGTGTAGTGATAGGGGTTTCTTGATGGATGCTGAATGATTGTGCCTCCTGTTCTGCATGCTCTGCATGAGGTCCTTGGCCTCTACCTATTCTCAATCATTTAGTTGCACCTTGAGAAGGTCCTCCCTATTGTCCTCGTTTAGGGATCATCTGTAATCACACAAGGATTGATTGTTAGTAAGGTTATTTAAAGAAATTCAATTATCTCATACCTTACTCATTGCCTTTAATAAATATTTAATTCTTTGCTTAGTGTGATTTTAGAGTTAGAAATTTTCAAGGAAGTTTCCCTAAAAAGTTTTAATGTCAAGCTTGATCTGCTTAGGTGACTCCTATAATATTTTAAATAATTTAGGTGAAGGAAGAAAATTAGTTTGGCATGAGCTTTTAATATTTCCTAATACTACTTACCCCTATAATATCCTTCGAGCAATAGCAAATTTTAAAAAAGTTATGTGCAAATTCTACCATGCCCCTCCCCCACGACTAAGTTAAACACTTTGGGTTTAATTAGGTTTGATTAGAAAGGAAATCAGAGCATCAAAGAGTGAAGTATTGACGATTGAAGTTTAGACTCTCAAATTGCTAAAAATTGTGAAAGAAAATTTGAACAACTCCCCTCATGTCAACTATTGAAAATGACTTCTATAGCACATGGGGGCCCCATATATATAGTTTTTATAGCTGTGATATTGCATACACAATAGTGCGTACCCAATATTGCTTCAGACCCAATATTGAGTACCTGATATTGTGTCCTATCCAAAATAGGGTACTTAGTAAAAGTGATGATTTTTCTTATTTTTATGACAAAAAATGAAGGATTTGAGGTAGATTTGAAAGGTCTGGGTAATGTCAAATGGAAATTAAGGCACCTAAAGTGTAATGAAGTGGAGTTATACAATGAAGTTATTTGAAAAGGATGAGGAAAAAGGACATGTAGTGGTTCTAAGGAACATTTGGTTAAAATGATGACAAAGAAAAGAATAGATTTGGCAATGGAGTACTCGAAGGGTAGAAGATGATGTGGTGGTGTGCAACAAGTAAAAATTACAAAATTCACATAAGTGGGTCCTCCCTAAAGCAAGTTCCAACCTAGCATGCCCTTGCGTAACCACACCTTAAAATGTCCATAGGCACTAGAAGAATTAAATGCAATCTACACCTATGCAACAAAACACACACATGTTAAATACCACCATGATGAGATTTGAATTCTATACCACACAAGATACAAGTTAGAAGTATTTGGATGATGAGATGAGACAAATTATGAAAAGGATTACAGAGATCAAGATGTGTGAGGTAACTTATTTTGGGTCCAATGAATCCTAAGTGTTGTGCGTGATTAAGGTACCATTAGCCTTTTGCTCTAAGATCCAAACCAACTCCACACCTCTTATCAATGACATCACTTTATTTCATCCCAATGATAGACAACCATAAAAGCATCATGAAAGAAAGGTGTATGATCACTAGGCATGTTGAGCTAGGGAGGAGTAATTTGAATTTATCTATGACATGTTTTTCTTGGGCTTTTCTTTTCTGCTTCTCTTCTTTCTTTTCTTTTGCTTCTTCTGGCCACTTTTGCACTTTGTCTTTCCTAATAATGATCTAGAGAAGCCATCAACCTTTAGGCATGGATGCATGTCTTTCTAGAGGGACCCTTTAGAATAGCATTGAGTTCCTTTATTGAGTGCCTTTATTACAACTCTTACTCCCATTTCTCATTAGATCTACAAGGATCTTAGTACAACCAAGCTACATGATAGCACATATAGATGTCACCAAAGAGTATCCACAAGTCCCCTTGATGTCACATCCTTGCCATTCCCTCTTGGTTCATCACTCTTCACTTTGGAAATCATGAGTACAATTTTACTTTAAGTTTTGATGATGACATGAATATCATCATCCCCAGAGCAAGAACTTCTTAATAATAGAATGGGTGGATGGATGTTGTGGGTTCACTATCCAAATAATTAGTCATTTGTGACTTGATAACATAGAGCAAGACCTCAACCAATAGGTCACATGAGTATTTTATTCATAGATGATATTATCCACAAAAAGATAAAATAACAAACTAAAAAATGAGAAATTAGAAAACAAAAAATTGTAAAACCAAAGAAAAGAAAAAAAATTTACTAATTTTGCTTATTAGAATGGGGGGTATACCCCATGACTAAACCTTTGATCATGGCAAGAATTAATAAATGGAAAGTTTCGATCCATGCATGTTAAAAACATTGGGACCTAATCATATCCAAACCACTGGGTGTCTTTTGGTGTGGTGGTAGGAATGTACCCAAATTGGGGTTCACACACTTGATTAAATTAGGCATAGTGGGGCAGATTATAAGAGGTGGTCATGTGATAAGAAGCTGATCCACTATGGCACCCATGACCATAAGACAGTATGCAAGGATTGATATGTCTCTTCACGTTGTTATATTCATTGGGCTGCATGGTTGTTGGAGTGTTAATTAGTGGCCTGGAGATGGTAATAGGAGGCACTGAGTTTGAAGAGGAAGATGCACCACAGTGTTGGGCTTGTTTTGAGTTGAAGGATGCAGTGGTTTCAGAACCATGCTATCTCTTTCTATGGCCATGCCTAAAGAAAGGACACTTCTGATGTTGTGGAGGACTCCCATTGCTGTTGACAGTAGTAGCACAAGTAATGTTTGTTGGTTGGTGTTGTGGTGCCAAGCTTTTTGATACAACTAGTGGTGATGTAGAAGGAGGTGAAGGACAAGAATATTGAGAGTAAGGAGAAGTGTAAGGAACATGAGGTGGTGATCCAATAGGAGAGGACATGGGTTGATGATACTTGGGAGAATGATAACAATGAGGTGAAGCAAAGGATGTTGATCCAGTTGGAGAAATAGTTTGTTGAACATAATAAGCACTTAGTTTTGGGTGGTATGAAGGGTATGGCCAGTTTGGTAGTGGCATCCCCCACAACTAGGGGTTTTGCCACTACAATTGAACACAGTATTTTTGTATGAAATCTAGATGTAGCATTCTTTCCCAATGCTCATGTAGGTGTTACAAGATTTGGCATTGGCCCTTGGGATGATCATACTGGCAAACATTACATTGATACTTATGATTTGCAGTTGATCCCCTCTCCTTATTTCTTTCAGCCCTTCTTTTCGATTGTCGAATGGTGTTTTATCCTCTTTCTAGGTTTGGTATCCTCTATTTGTTCTAGTTGTCAAGGTTATCTTGTGTGGTTTTCTCCCTAATAATGTTTGCATATTCTCCACATTTTTCATGTACCCACTCCATCATGTTATTGATCTTTGCCTTGATTTCATCTAGTGATTTTAGTATTGGCAAAGATGGGGATGGTTCCACCTCTTTAAGGTGAGTCGATTTCCCCTCTTCATGATTATGGACCTTCATTACTTTAAGAGTTTGGTCCTATTGAGATTTTTCAACATTCTCCCAATTGGCTATTTCTCCTTCTTTTTTCTCTACCTACTTAATAAGCTCTTGGAATTGGTTGGTTCATAGTTCATATAGTTGACTTGGGTCATACATCCCTAGGGTCTCCCTCATTTCATTACAAAGCCCATCCATGATGTGACTCATTAGCCTTTCCTTGGAGAACCCATGGCCTGGGCATTTCTTTAACAATGAGTAATATCTTTCTAAGGCCATGTCCAAGGGTTCATGTTACTATTTTTTCCACTCTTGGATTTGTCTCGTCAAGGCTAACACTCTTGCACAGGTTTGATATCTTTCATTGAAGAGTTTCACCATTATAGGCCAACGAGAAATTAAATTTTTTTTAAAGACCTGTACCATACTTTTGCTTGGTCAACGAGTGTCATAGGAAAGAGCTTAAGTCTTTGCCACCCATTCTCAATGTTATTCCATACATAGGCATGATAGAAAGCTTATAAATGATGTTGCGAATATAAATCATAGCCTCCTGAGAACTTAGGAAAGTTGTTTAAATCGAGCCTAGGTAGATGGCTTTCCTTGCGATGCCTATGGGATATCTAAACAACCTTTGTTATATGCATTAGGCTCTTAGTGGCTAGTAGGGATTCACTGTCACTAAGTAGGTTGTGAGTTCATGAGTTGGGATGATGTTGTCTATGTTCATGTTGATGTTCTTGATTTTGCCTATGGGTTCAATTTTTATTTCTGTGCCAACCCTGTAAGAAATAGTCATATGTGTCACAACCCTATGTTGAAAGGGCAGAGGAAGAGAGGGAACCAGAAGACTCGTCATGACTTTTGTAGGTCTTCCAATCATCCCTTAATGTACTCATGCTACCCATTGAGAAGGTCCTAGGACTTATGAGCCCCCTCATTCTATGGAATGTTCCATCTTCACTAGAGGTATCTGAGTTGGATGACAAAAGTCCTTGAGTATCATTGGGGTGTCCATGAACATATGAAACTCCTGCATAAGATTGAGTACTCCAAGCTCCTTCTTCAACATAAATTTCGTTGGTTCTCCAAAGAATTACCTTGCTAGATGTTGCATTATCATTGCCTTGTGAAAGAGACATTGGCATGAATCATGTGTAACTTAATTGAATTTAATTTATCTATCTAAAACATATATCATTAATTCCCTATATAGCAATCTTATATGATATAAATAATCTAGATAACTAGCACTATCCCTGACAATAGTGCCAATGATGAGCGGTGAGGTACCCCTACACTCAACCACATGAATATGAGCATGTATGTGCGATCCATTTGAACTCTGCAAACAAACTAGTTGTGGCACCTAGATAGTTATACGTTGATCGTAGTTTGCTATATTTTCACCTGGACTAGTATTTACTTTGTCACATATGGTTTAGTACAAAGTGATATGTATGATGTGGTTTCTACTACTATGTTACTCCTAAGGACAATGAGAAATAACTTAATTAAGCTAGTAAGCAATAGGAAAAAAAATCTAAGCTAGCCTAAATGCGATGAGCATCCATCCCTAATCATCCACACACATCTTGAACTTCATGTACTACTTCTGGGATTACCAAGCACACATCACTCGAAACACTACTTCATATGCTACTAGGTTACCATGTAGTTTTACTTGAATGTTTGTGATTAAGATGTACTCATTCCGTGTTATAACAAGAATAGTAAATGACAATAAAAGAAATAGTAACTAAGAAAACAATAATAGATAATGAATAATTAAAACAAATTAAAAGCTAAGCGAATGGAGTAATCTCAATCTTCATTATTGATTGTGTGCATGTCCAGGTACAACACACTCGAACAAAGGTTCCATAAAGTTACAAGTATCACATTGTGGGCATGCACTTGGGAAAATAATTGAAAACTAACTAAAAACTGACAAAATACTTGACCCCAAAAGACTCAAGACTCCTCATGACTTTGTTGTGTGCCTGAGTGCTATATTTATAGGCTAACATAAAAATCACAATATTGTGTATACAATATCATATCCAAGCTACGATATCATGTACCCAATATCATGTACCTAATATCGAGGCTTGGCAAACTACGACTCATCACATTCTTAACTAAAAATTTCCCAAGAAACAAATGCTAAGATGATTACCTTACCCACAAGGTAACTACCATCATATTATCCAAGAGAAGCCTATCCTTAACTAGAAAAGTAATACCAATAGTAGTGGCAACAACCACAAGTATGGGGAATGCCACAACCAAGGTAGAAATATCCATATAGGCAGCCACATCCTTATGGATATTACATTCAATGTCCAATCTTTCCAAGAAATGCCTCAATCCACACTTCTACTCACTACTAACCACCAGGATACCACAAATCCACTACTTCCATGAATGTAACCTAATCGTTATCCACATCAACCAATAGCTATTTCATCAATCCAACCTCCTAACTCCCTACCACCAATGCTACCTGTTGGCACATTTTGGCCATTTCATGGAACAGAGATATGAGACAATTGAAACCTTGGCTTAAGTCTGAAGAATTCCACAATAGTTAACTAACCACGAAGTTGGAATAGAAATGAAATTCAAGAGGATGTAGTACAATGTTCTTATTGCGGCTACTCATGTTGTTGAATTGAATGTTTTAAAAATAAAGGGATGATGACATTGCAATTGGGAATGTTGGCATGAGGGTTTATCTAGAGTCAAAAGCAAATGGTGTGTCAATTGCAGATATTTCTCTAGCTTATGGTAGGGTAGCCCTAGTTACTTTATCTATAATAAAGACACGAGAGTTTCTTATTGGAAAGCCATGGACATTTGATACTTTTGAGAATGCTTTCAAGGTACTACGACAAGATGTTTCAATAAAAAATGATGCTCCTAGTGGCATGGCTAAGTTCAGGAAATCATTGACGTTGAGTTTTCTTTTCAAATTCTATCTTTGGATGTCTAAAAAGGTCTATGAGAATCAGCACGATGGAACATGAGTAGCTCTTCCAGTTGCTCATTTCTCAACAAAGTTTCAAGTTTAGGACTCACTGGTACAAAAATTGGCTGTGGAAAAGGTGGTTGTGGAGCATGCACTATTTTTGTGTCTCATTATGATCCAGACAAATAGAAATCAATTCATCGAGTTTGGCTCTATTGTACTCTGTGGAGGGAATGTATGTAATTACTATGGAGGGTGTAGGAAATCAACAAAAGCTTCATCCTATCCAGGAACTATTGGCTAAATCTCATGAATCTCAGTATGGATTCTGCACACCAGGAAGTAAAAAAAAGTATGAACGGTGAGACAGAAACCACTAAAACAGGAACAATCGATAGAACCATATGCATGTTTGGCCATGCGAATTTCAAAGATCTCCCAATAGGTGAAATCTGGAAAATTACAACAAAAGCAATTAGATGTAAATTAATGCAATAATCTGTAACAAAAAAAACTGGGTGAATCTGCCAACAAAAATTTCTGTGAACAGTTCCACGCAAAACCAAACCCAAAACAGGCACAGAAAGGAATCGGTGAAATTGTAGTTCACTCAGTTTTGGTGTAGAGCAAAGCTACCATGGGGACGCCGGAAACTTCTTGAGAGCCATGGCAATGCTTTCACCATGGCATGGGCACAAGGTGCCAGGGCATGCACACTTCTGGATGGTCTACAGTTTTCGGCAGCATTTTGCAGGCCACGATCGAAGGCAATGGCGAAGAAGATAGCAGCAGCACCAGCACGACGTTGTCTATATCTACGTTGCGGTGCTGTGAACAAGAAATCTGCATGATGCTGACATTTTTCCAGACAAACCAGCAGTGCTTGTCATCCGCAGCTAGCCATTTCTGCTAGGGTTAGGATGCATCCATTTTCTGATGTGCGACCCCGCGAGGATGTGCTTGTTGAGAAGGAGCTGAAGCCTAAGTTGCCAAACCCTACACCAAAGAAAACCCTCTTCAAATCAGCGACTGCATCATATGCTCTACCACTGTTTTAAAGACAGAAAAAGACTGCAATTAGCAAATCCATGTGAGAAATGAGATGCAGGAAACAACACTGCGAATTTCTATGGCAAATATTGCAGACCTCTTTTTGATTCCTGACAAAGTTAAAGGTGGATCGTTGCGAAAAGGGGAATTTCAAGATTTGAATTTGAATAAAATGGTTCTGGTAAGTAGTTTGCTGTTGCAGGAAACTTGGATTTTGCAGATCGCCTATTCTCTTTTTGTTCTTGCATTCATGCTGACAGACCATCCAACAAACATTCTTCCCCAAAGCTCTACTCCAGCTTCTTGGTGGATGGTAGTTTCTACATCATCCGAGGGCTTCAATATTTTTTTTTACTTCACAAAGAACAAATCAAATAGCAAATCTTTGATAAAAAAGGGCCCTGTGGGAAAAATGTTTATGTGTTTTTGAGGGTTAGATTACATGATTTTATAATACCATCCAACCGCCACCTCCTATATTACCAAGAAAAAGCAAAATAAAGGGGATATATATGTATGGGATAAGTTGCAACTATAGCTTGTATTTCTATGCAACTTAGTGATTGTATTTTAATTTTCTATGATATTGTCTCCATAATGGCCATATGTCAACTATAGCCTTTTTGTCTCCACAATCCCCACTTGTCAACTGAACGAAGACACTTGGCGACTGAAAGGCCACTTGTTAACTGCATGGGACACGTGTCAACTACAACTTGTTTCTCTCCATGGTGAACACTTGGCAATTGAACGAAGACACTTGGCAACTAAATGAAGACATTTGGCAATTACATGGGACACTTGTCAACAGTAGCTTTTTTTTCTCTATGGTGGTTAAAACCACCCAAGATATTTTGTAACTTCCCTACCTACCTTTGAACCCTATAAAAAGGCTTCAGAGGTCAAGGAGGAAGGGACACATGGGGTCTCTCACATCACACTTGGAAGATTTGTAAAGACGATTGCTTGTAAGATGGCTTGCTAAATAAAGATTTTAGCCTCTTTGTCATAGTCCTGTGAGTTATGTATTTTTTATTTTTTATTTTGTTTAAATTGTTTAGCTAGAGGTTTAGATAGTATCATCCTTGGCAAGTAATTTTGGAATTTTTAGATTGCTCTTACTATTCTTGTTGTCCAATAGAAATTTCTATTAAAATTTTGCCATAGAAGCGCTTGTGTTTAAAAGCCTTAAGAGCATTTTACTAGTAAATTTCGTTATTGTGCAACGTGTGGGAACTGCTATTGGGATTGTTGTAAGAGAGCCTCTATTTGTAGTCACGCCGTTGAACAATTCAGTAGTCGAGAGGGTTCAGAAAATCTTTGGTATTTTGATGGGACCAGAATAGCTTCTTTTTATCTTTAAAGTGAATTCTCGTGGTATTTCAATCAGAAATTGTCAAGTCTTTTAAAGGTTCTGTTTGAATGCAATCGTTGACATCTATTATCTAGTCAAAATGGAGTCTCGTACGTGGTAGTTTACGCAGCAATTTTTGGTAGCATAATAGGATTGTCTTGAAGATATTGCTTGTTTGAGCCTTGGAAGTTTGAACAATTCGTAGATATTGAATTTGGGATAGCTTTATTGCGAAGTGTTTACTCGTGTCATTTTACCTTGTTTAAATATTTGAGGTCTACACAAATCTGCTTTCTTTTCTTTTCTGCTTATTTCCATCGAATCTTGCTCTATTTCTAGTTTTCTTGTGGAACTATCTCTTTCTCTGGGGAAAATTAGGAGTAGATTGCGGAGTTGTGCTCAAATGTTTTTGCAAAATTTTATTTGTTACAAGTAGGTATTATAAGGACCGCGTAGACTAGGCAGTTGAACAAAATAGGAAATTTTCAAGAACTCACAGTACTTGGCAAAGTTGGCTGAATCTCTTTAAAGTAAGTCATTTGTAGTTTACACACAACGCAATCGTTACATTTCTCACAACCGCACGCCGCAACAGCACACACACATACTCACATTAACTACTGAGTTTATTTGGAGGTATCTGGGTCTTGGTGTTGCCAGAGACCAACAGGCACCTAAATCCTGTTACAGGACACTTGTTGGCGGTCGTGTCCCAAACGGTCGCCAACACTACCACCGATTATGCAAGGAGAACTATCAACACAACCATAACAAAAGAATGCTACAAGGATAATGAATATACAAAGAGAGGATCATACCAACAACACTAAAAAAATCAAGAAAATGTCTTTTCTTCAAGATAAGTCTAGAAAAGATTGGTATAGCTAGGACATCATCCAATCATGTTCCTCCTATAAAAGATCCTCCTACAAACATCATGCTTCCATAACAATCAAATCAAAAGATTATAATTGTCATGCTAATCACACTAGATACAAGCAGGAACTCTCCCTAAGAAAATAATATATCTTGGAAATCATTTGATTTATTTACAAATTGCTAGAAATTCATCATGCAAATCTCTACTTAACTCAAATTCTAGAGTTAACTTGATATCTCAAGAAACATGCAAGGCATGGTACCTACCAAACTTAAGGAAGTGCAACATAATACTGGAGCTAGCAAATCAATCAATCACCATTTCTTTGGGATAAATAGAAGATGTAATGACCACTATCAGTGGGTGGTCTTATCTAGCAAATTTTCTAGTGATCAATTTATAGAATGATAACAAGAACTTTCCTATCATTATAGGGAGAGCATGGATTAGTAAAATTGATGCTAAGTTGGGAATGAGAGACTTATCCTTGGAAATTTCCAAGGAAAACGTGCATGGAGCCATACATATGCAAAGAATTCCATGCATTATTGATGGCGAAGAATGATGTAGCTATGGACTAAAACTTCAAAATGTCAAACACAATCCTTACACCAGCTCACAACAAATGTGAGAAACAAATGTGTGTACAAGAAGAGGCAATGATCACTAAATGAAAAGACACCCAATGATTAAGAGATGATAGCATAAAACTACCAAAAATATGAATGGAAACACCCAATTCACTTATTAACTCCTACCCCAAGAAAATGACCCAAATACAGAACTTTTAAAAGAATATCCTAAATCATGATCATACACCAACAATAAGTAGTAAACATGGAGACTTGATATCTAAAATTAATAATAAATAAGAAAACATAGTTGGATTCTCTAAAATAGAAAGACCATCTAGTCTAATAGAATATGTATATCTCAAAAATCAAAATTTTATTATCATCAATGTCACATGGGATAATAAATGAAAATCTAAATCACTAAATATAATAAATAAGAAACCTAGAGTGTGTGATCCTAGGGATCTTGGGTCCATTTTCTGAACACTCGTCCATGAATTTAGTCATTGGGGAAATGTCCTATCTTAACTTTGGAATTAATAAGTGCTTTTTAACTTTTTTTTATTTCATGATTTTTTTATTAATAATTTTTTGTTATACTTTTCACATTTCTTACCAGTTTTTATACTCTTTAATATCTTTTCATTCTTTTACATTTTTTCCATTTCTTAATCATTTTTCTATTCTCTGACATCTATTAAATTCTTTCTACATTTTCTTGTTCTAATCATTTTTTCTATTCTTGTCATTTTTCTATAGTTTTTCATCATCTTTTTATACATACTTTTGTTGATTTTTCTAATAAAGCACATGTAATAAAATAAGATATAGTCCTAATAATGTGAATATTGCCCTATATTATCAAATCATTGAAAGACTAATTCTATATATAGTTAGACCACATCATCCATCCACTCATTTTTAATACTAAGAGGTTCTTACCATGGCCATTGAAACACCATTAATTTTGGCCTAGCACTTTGGAACGAGAATAATTCAGAGCCTCTTCAATTTTGGGAGGCAAAAATTTGACTAAGGCATGGAACTCACACTCGACTTGTCAAGCTAGCTTGTCCTCGACATGAGCAACTCAAAGAGCCTTAAAACCAAGTCAAAATGGTCTAACTTTGAAGGTGCAAGACATCCTTGGGGCCCACTAATGACCACTCCAAGTTTCAGCATCCAAAATCCAAGATTTCAAGTCAAAATTGCACAAATCTTGCTACGCATGCTGAGGTCATGCCCAGGTCACACTGGCAACGTGAGTCCAGCGTGAGTTCAGCGTGAGTAATCCAAAACAGCCCCAAAACAATGTTAAAATGGCCTGATTTCAAGGGTACAAGGCCCCCTCAAAGTCCACTAATGATTGCTCTAGGTCCCAGCCCTCAGAATTCTAATTTTGGGCCCAAAAATATACTGTTTTCAGCACTCACATTGAGGTCACGCTGGAGTCACGCCCAGCTCATGCTGACAACGTGAGTCCAGCGTGAGTTGCCAAAATGACCTGAATCAAGGCACAAATAGGCTCAGACTCAGCTTGCAGGTCGTCCTCAAAGTTAGGTAGCAGTTACACTTCAAAAATAGGTCTTAAACGTGGAATTTTGAAACAAAATGCATCATTGTTAGTCATGCATGTTGAGGTGATAGTGAGGACACGTTGAGGTCATGCTGACAGCATGAGTCCAGCGTGAGCACTGGTCACGATTGAGAAAAAGTACTTCAGATGCACGTTGAGGGCACACCAGAACAAGATCAATGCATGCTGGCAACCTTGGTGAAGCAAAAACAAATTCAACAATAGTCAGTTCACAGATTCAAAAATTCCAAGCAAGCTGGAGGCAAATGCTCTTGTTGTACATTATCGGTCATTGTAAATTTTTCACATTTTTGAGCTGGTCAAGCTCTTATGCTATAGATTGTACATGCTTCTATGAGTGTAAGCTAGCTTGCACAAGCTAAAACAGATTTTAAGATATAGTGTATCTGGTCTAGAATGTAGTAGGCCCATGTACACATGTCACGCAATCCATTTTTCTCTCATCTCACATCCATTGACCTCATTCACAAATCCTGCTTCCAAGCCTAGCAAAATGTATAAATACCCTATTCATTGACATAAACCAGGGGCAATTTTGAAAGAAAGAAAACCAGGAATCCCAAGCCCGAACGCACGTGATCCCCAGTGCCTACAAACACCTCACATCGGAGCTTAACATCTGACTTGCAATCCAGACATGCAACTACATTTTGACCGATGCACATCTTGTTAATTAATACAACACAGTTTCATTTTTTCCTTCTGTTGTGCTGTTTTGATTCATTATTTGCACTACCCCATTTTATTGCACGTTTCTACATACATTCTCTTTACATTTACATGCTATATTCACGCTTACGTATCATTTCATTACACTCTTCGTTTTACATTTCATGGCAATAACCCCAGCATAGGCCATAGCATGCACTCAGGAAAGTCCTTGGTTGATTTGTGTGTAGACCATCCAAGGCACTCTACCTTCGTTTTTCTAGCTTGCCCTCACGCGAAGGTAGGGTTAGCTATATCTCTCTGAAGATCTTTTGATGTTCATTTTTCCTCCAGCCTTACGTCGATGATTTCAGACGGTACAGAAATTGGCGCTAGAAGGAGGGCCACCTTGTTTTCCATCCTGATAAAACGTTGATTCCGTTACCTTTCATGTGCGGTGTAGATCAAGTGTAGAATGCAAGCTTAGCTTGCTTAAACCATACCAATCTGTTCACGATTGAATTAAATCCTTGCAAAAATTTTACGTTGTTGCTAATGTAGTAAATTCTATAATAGCTGCTGAAAATATTAAGTACAGTGTGCACACGCAGTGAAAACCCAACATAGCGTACACATGCTGTAAAGCCCAATGCTACGAAAATTTGAAACAGCATACCCTACAAAACCCAACGTAGCGTATACACACTGTTGCACACATCTAGCATACACACACTATGCATGCACATTACTCACACACGTTGCGTCGCATTGCACTTACGCTGCACGTACACTGCGTTTGCATACATTGCGCACAAGCTAGCATACACATGTTTAGGTTGCGCTCATGCTAACATTTGCGCCCGACCTGCTCAAGCTCAGCTTGCATACTACCGGCTTGCTCAAGCTCAGCTTGCATACGCTGCTTACACATATTCAGCTAGTCAAGCCAGTTATACACATGGAATCTTCTTAGATCAAAGCAGCATTATTGATTTCTGACCTTAATGCTGAAATCTCAAATCCTGTGACTGCAACTAAACCCATAGTCACTGTTGGAGAGATGAATCCTCAAGGGCAAACTCGTTGGTCACTTTGGTTACAAGGAAAAGACCCCACTTATATAATTATTACCCCGGAATAATACAAGTTCATTTACATAAAGATCCAAGCTAACCTACCCATTGATCGCATAGAAATGGAAGCAAAATGACATTATGAACTCATCTATAAGGAAGGCCATAGCTTTATCCCTTCAGCATATGACATAATTCCCCTCTCTGAATCCCATCATGAACTCATATCCTAGCTCCTCATGGCAAGGAATCAAATCTTGCGGCAACCCACCATAGAGCCTCAAAACAGACACTGGGAAGATGATTTCGCAGCTTAATCTGAACATGGGGATTTGTACCACACTCTTAGTCCTCATACTCACACAAATCCATTATTCCACCCTTTCATGGGAGAGACTATGACTCTTCATGCATTTACAAGCACTCAAGTACCCGTTTCTCAACACGAAGCACCCACCCCCATTCCTATTTTTCCTACGACCAACACCCAATTTGATATGAACATCCCTGTTATTCCTTCGACTACCACTTTACCCTCCCTCTCACAAGGACAATCCCAAAAACTCCCCTCTCAAGCTAATATGGGAGCGACCTTCCAACCCCAAATAATTGGGATGCCATCTGTGATACCCGCTTCTACATCTACTCATTATATAACACGAGTGCAAATCCAAGGAACTCCCTTCACTACTTCAACTCAATAGGTTCAGGGTATTTTCTCACAGCTTGTAACCAAGTAATGGCCCACACCTATCATTCAACAACATCAACCTACTCACTATAGCATATCACCCATTGCAATCTCATCTATGAATGTCTTTCAAATACAACCACCAACAACCTTGCAGTCATCATTCCCACAAATCACATAACAATCTAACTATCAACATGTGCAATCTAACCAACCAATTAATCCACCTAGTGCTCAAGAATGGGCAGATGTTAGAAAGATAATTCAAGCATTAACCAATGAAGTAAAGTACCTTAAGATCACAAACACTGAAGAAGTCAAGGTGTTGGACTTCTATCAGATGATCTGATTAGCTCTTCAGTGCCACCATTGACTTTACCAAAAGGAATTTCATTGCCACAACTGACCAAGTATAATGGAGAGAATGCTCATGTAGTGACATTCCAATTAGAGTGTCTCTTACTTCAAGCATGGCCTCATACAATCCTACATGTGTTCGCCATGTCCTTAACTGGAAAAGCCTTAGACTAGTACCGAGCCCTACCACGTAACTCCATATCCTCTTTAGAGGATTTGTTACATCAATTTATTACTTGTTTTAAGTATAACCTGAAGCCTGAAGCCACACTAGATAGTCTAATCCAAATAAAACAAGCGCCATTGGAGCCCGTACAAAAGTTCATCCAAAGATGGAGCACTGCACTTAACAAACTTCATGATCCTATCCTGGAAACGTATTTACTCACAATCCTCAAAGGTTTCGTGAATGATTTCATTAAGTCAAAACTCTATTATTTGAACACTCACACTTTGAGTTAGGCATTTGTCCAAATCAAAAACATAGAAGAGCCAGCACAGACAAGTCATAACCTAGCTTACCTAGCTTTCAAAAGTCAACATACGAAGAAAGATAAAGACAAGTCTAAAACAACAGTCGCAATAGTGGCAGAGACATTTTGACCCAACAATGTAGGGTAGAAAGGGAAATAACTCGCCACCCCTACTAGTCATGAAAGAATCGCTTCTACACCTATACCTGAACCCTCCTCTGCCCAAATCGCTAACACGAGTCACACTCATACCTTCGAACAAAAAGACCCTACTCAGTACACACCCTTACCCATGAAGCCTTCACAACTACTGGACCAACCTCTAAAGGCTGGGTTGATTCAACATAAACAAATGTCTCCTGCAACATCTCAAAAACATGACCGATACTATGAGTTGATTAAAAACCCAACGTTGGTGACAACTAATGAACCCTCTGTTCCAAGAGGTTTTAGGTTAGACAGATTCTGTGAGTATCACCAACAATGTGGGCATGGAACCGATTACTGCTTCACCCTAAAATAAGACATACAACGTATGATTAACAGAGGTGAGATAGTCTTTGATGAAGCTAACCCAGTAAGACCTCAAAATTAGTCTATGAGGGTCTACAAAGATCCTCTTAACACTAAAGAGTCTCCCTATGTGATTAACAACATCCATGTCAGCAATGAACAAGACATCTCACAAAAGCCTTTTGTGATTCGTGTATCTGCTGAAACCGCATCTATGCTAACACCTCCATAAGCTCCTTTTGTCACACATGCACCTCCTACACTGTGAAAACCATTCATCATCCAAGTACACCCTACGATTGCGATAGCAAACATACCAATGCAAACTTGACCCACTCCATTTGTAATCTGGGTGCCAAAACACTCCGATGTGCAACCCCCAACAGTTTCCTCGTGACCCTCACAAGAACACCTCGCCAATAGACTGACCAGGGAATGTTTGGAAAAAGAACATCGTGGTCATGAGTTAGGACTTCCAAAACCCACACTGCTGAATGTTGTCCCTATGGTTCCAGTTACTGATCAGCCTAGCACGAGTCATCAAGACAAAAAATTAGGAATGTCCAATGTCCCGAACCTAAGAGCTACAGTTAATAACGCAAAAACTCTTCCATGAGAGATACAAATGTGGGGTCAAATAGATCAAGTCTCAACAGATAAAAACATTCCAAATAGCAAAGACTTGGCCAGTGCCCTGACCCAAGTTACACAGGCCTTAAAACAAAAGAACACCTCTCTAAGCCTATATGACCTAGTAATGACCTCCCTGGTACATCAGGAAGCTCTAGTGCATATGTTGACTTCAATCCCTATTAATGAAGACCTTCCTGCAAATGAACTATCTATTTACGCCGTATTGTCTCCACATCAAGAATCGAGGTCCACATCTCTATGATTTCATGCCAATGACATTAAATAAGACGAAAAATGGGAGAGGTCACTACCACCCCTATGTTTATAACAATACAAATTAACCAATTTAAGATACATAGGGTGCATGTTGATGACGGAGTGGCAAAAAATGTAAATACCTTTTCCTGTCATTGAACAACTAGGCCTCGTAGAAAAAATACGGCCAACAACAACATCATTCTTGAAATCTTTCAGTGGTTCCTGTGTCATGGTAAAAGGCATGGTTACCTTGGATTTTATAGCAGGGGACCGATTCCCCACATCGGCCAAATTCATAGTCATGGATGAGATGCCGGGGTTCAATCTAATTTTGGGGCAACCTTGGTTAGCTCAATTAAAAGCTGTATCCTCACCAATTCATCAAGAAATTTACCTACCTTATGAAGGTGGTGAAATCATCATACACAGGGATGCGGTGACATCACTTACTTCCTCACATGCAAGAATGAACCAAGGGTTAGAGGTTGAACTCTCTGAACCTAAGCAAGATACCACTAGTGAAACCCTAGACATTGGTCAATCTCCAACCTGTGACTTTCCTAAAATAGAAGAAGCATCAAAAGATGCAGACATAGGAGCCATTCCCGCAGATGTCTCTTGGTCAGAACTACCCTTTGACATATCCAGCGAGGGGGGTGGCAAGTACAAGATCATACCTACACTTCCCACTGTACCGTCCGAAATCGTCAGTCTCCGGCTGGAATGAAACAGAGACTAGGAGATCTTCGAACATGCACAAAAGACCCTACCTTCACCTGACGGTGAGCTAGAATGAACGAAGGCAAAGTACCTTAAGTGGTCCGCATAAGGATCAGGCAAGGATTTCCCCAAACGTACACTGGGGTGCTATACGCTGGGTTATACGTAAACAGCGTAAAAGATGTAAAATAGAGCGTAAACAGTGTAATTGATGTAAACAGAGCATAAATGTAAGACAGAGTAAACGTAAAAGAGCATAAATAGTAAACATGCAACAATTAATGCAAAACTGTAACTGATTTCAAGAATGTAGCAATATTACAGCAAGGATGATTGCAGCCTCAAATTGCAGACATAGCGTAGAGGCTGTATGCTCAGCGTCCAGGGTTGAGGTCCAGCATACA
Organism: Gnetum montanum; assembly: GCA_015680685.1. Lineage (NCBI taxonomy): Eukaryota > Viridiplantae > Streptophyta > Gnetopsida > Gnetales > Gnetaceae > Gnetum > Gnetum montanum. Next base: position 365,912 of record MNCI01007002.1, on the reverse strand, counting down.
GGGTTCTCTGCTATGGTTCTTAGTGTCTCTTTTTTTCTCTCTGGTTTTCTCAAAATTTGCCAACTGACCCGGATCTAGTGAAAAATTTGGGTTTTTATACAAGTTTAGATGTTAGACTCGGGTTGGGTGACATGTGGCGGGTTGACTGGGTGCGAAAGAATAAAATTTACAAGTGTACAACATGTTACATCTTCTGGGTGTATACACTTAGCGTATACGCTGTATCTGATGGGCGTAGACTCTGGGCATATACGCTGGGCGTATATGTTGTGGATGTTGGGCGTATACGCTGTGGATGCTGGGCGTATACGTTGGGCGTATATGCTAATGGTTGTTGGGCGTATACGTTGATGGTTGCTCTGTTCATGTGAGTTGCTGTCTTGTACCAAGTTTTGCTCTGCAGTGCTATTTCCATGCCGTCTTCGGGGATTATGTACCAGGCGTATACATCAGTCGTACCTGCTGAGTGTACATGTGAGGCGTGCACGCTGGGCGTGTACACTGGACGTCTACATTGGGCGTATATGCTAAGGTGTACTTAGTGAAAACTAAGTATGTTGAGCTCCGAAGTTGCCATTTCTGATAGCAAATGTCATCATCATCATCTGTGGGTCCCAGGGACCTACTTCTTGTTGAGTTTGACTCTGCTTGAGGCTGTCTGTGGGGTCCTCAAGCTTCAGTCATGCTGGGGAATATCATGACTTAGCTCAATTCTTGTTGGAGAAGTACTAAGCTCAAAATTTTGTGGTGTTTCATTGGCCCCTCTTTGTTGATGCTTGGAGGAATCGACTCAAGAAGCGTCGACAAAGAAGTGCAAAACACCACAAGCAACTCGATAGAGACTTTGTCCTTTGCCACCTAACTAGACGTCACCACACCGTGTTCAGTAGTACATAGGATTGGGGAGGTGAAATTTGTAGCTAGATAGGGAAATGGAGATTGTGGGATTGGGAACTGATCAAGGGAATATGCACGATAAAGGGGATGTTCTGGTGTGTATACGAGTCATGCTGATCCTTGTCAAGAGCCATTGTTTAGCAGACTCAGAATCAAAACATGAGGTGTGCGTCCTTTGGCGGAACAAGACTCTTGGTTAGTGTCTGAGAGGAGTTGTTGGCAAGACCAAAGCAACGTGATGCTGCGTTGCATTCTTTGGAGGAACAGGGTCCCTTTTTAGTATTTAGGGGAAGCTTGTTAGCGGAGAGTCAAAGCCATGCAACGGGATGTCACTTGATTGTTTTAGACATGACCATTTTCTTTCAAGACAACTGTTGTTCCATTTTTATTTTTATTTTTATTTGAGAAGAAGCTTTGTTTTGATCTTGTACTCATGCTCAAGTGCTATGTTGTGTGTTGCAACTGCTTAAAAGTGTTACAATGCACAACAGTATGCTCAAATTTTTGAGTGTACTGGGTGTATCAGAGGTGTGGCTGAGTAGAGTATGTTGATAAATAGATAGGAAATGTATCGAGAAATGGGGAGGTACTAGTGAATGGCTTGATTTAGTCTTGCCATGTGTGCTGTGAACTCCGTCTCACCTTGCTACTTATGATGAAGTGCATTCTTGTACGAACACCTCTGAGTGTCATCCTGCAAACACAACTCCAAGAAGACATGAAAACCATGAGTGAGTAAGCATGCTTAGACTTAAACAACTACTGATGAAACAAAGGCACCAGATGAGATTTTAGGCACAGTATATGGTTGGTAGCAATATTGTTAGGATCAGCCAATGGCGAGCGATGCAGCGATTCTGATGAGGTTTAAATGTAGCTACAGATTGAGGAACCAGAGATGAAATGGCTAGTTTATAGTCTTTGCGGACTATCGTGGGTTAGTTTTATGTCATGACCCATTGGACATTTCCCGTTTAGCATCGTGGTAGATGGTGCATTGCCAATTTCTAGTCTTGGCGGACCGTGGAGAGGCAAACCAGTTTATAGTGTTAGTGAACTCTGGTGAATGCAACTGTGGTAGTTTACTGTTGTACCAGACGAGTGCTAGTTTATTGTCATTGCAGACACTGTGTGGTATCAGTTTATCGTCATGATTCCAAGACAAGCGGTGGTATCAATTTATAGTCGTGACACCAAGACTCGCACATACCTGACTATGTTCGGACATGGAATGGTTTCAAGAACGAGTGATTAGTCGGATTTGGGAGCTCATTTCCTTCCATATCAACTAACTTGAATGCTCCATTGTTGTATGCTTTGGTGACCAAGTAAGGCCCTTCCCAGTTGGCGGAGAATTTGTCTGGGTGTTCCCGAATGGCCTTAAGTACAAGGTCACCTTCTTTGATGGGGTGCTTATGAATGTTGTGCCGATGTCGCTGTCATTGTTGTTTTCAGTACCATTCAATCTGATCAAGTGCACGTATGCGTTCCTCCTCCACCGAGTCTAGGTCAATGATGCGTAGGTCATTGTTTTGCCCTTCGTCGAGGAGTCCGGAAAGTGTGATCCTTAAAGATGATACCTGTAATTCCAGAGGTAAAATAGCTTCTGAACCATAAACAAGACTATATGGCATTTTACCTATTGAAGTCCGATGCATAGTACGATATGCCCACAATGCATATACCAATTATTCGTGCCATCTTCTCTTGCTTTGGGTAAGCATCTTTTTGAGTATTGTGATGATGGTTTTGTTTGTGGCCTCTGCTTGCCCATTGCTCTAAGGGTAGTAAAGGGATGAAAATGAGTTTTTGATCCCCAGAGTTTTGCAAAAAGTTTTGGTTTCGGCACTGCTGAATTGTGGCCCGTTATCGGTGATGATGGTCATAGGGATGCCAAAACGGGTTACAATGTTTTTGAGAATGAAGTTGCATATGTGTTTAGATGTAGTCTTTCGAAGGGGAACTGCTTCTACCCACTTCATAAAATATTCTGTTGTGGTTATGATGAAACTATGCCCTGTAGAAGATGAGGATGTTATTGGTCTGATAAGGTCCAACCCCCACTTTTGAAAGCGCCATGTGATTTGCGCCATATGCAACGCATTTGGTGGGACATGGATTAGATTACTATGTCTTTGACAGGTAGTACATGTATTTGCCTTGGAGAGACAGTCATAGTCCATGTGTGGCCAATAATAGCCTAGGTGTCTTATCTTTGTTGCCATTGCCTTAGGTGCTATGTGTCCTCTGCATAGTTCGTCGTGTACTTGTTCAACGATGGTTTGGGCATCAGCACTACCAACGCATGTTAGCAATATGCCTTCGTAGGATCGACGACATAAGGTATCCCCTACCAGCGCGTATTGCTTAGAACATTTTTGTACCACATCTTTTTGTGCGTTCGTTAAGTATTGTGGTGTTTCACCGCGTAGAAGGTACTCTTTTATGTCGTCATACCATTCTATCGTGTGTGTTGTACTAACGGATGCAATTGGCAACGTATCAAGAGTATCGGTTATTGGTTTGGCACAACTGACTATGGAGCTTGGAAACATGCGGAACATGTCAGGCAATATGTTTAACGCTAAGGTGGCCAATGCGTCTGCGATGGTATTATCATTTCTAGAGACGTGTTGCACATCGATATTTTTGAATCGCCTCATTAAGTGTTTTGCCAAGTCACAGTATGGTTGTAAATGTTGCACTTTGCAGGTATAAATATCTGTGACTTGGTTTAAGACCAGTTGTGAGTCTCCTCTGACCACAAGCCGTGTGATGTCTGAAGCTAGTGCTGCCATGAGACCTCTAAGGAGAACTTCGTACTCTACTATGTTGTTGGTACAACAAAAATTGAAACGATAAGCAAAGGGTCTGATCTCCCCGGAGGGATGGGTGATGATAGCAGTAGCACTTCCCCCTCGAGAGGTGGATGCTCCATCAAAATTTAGAATGGTGTCATAGTCATTGGGTGCTATGTCTATTGCACTTATATTTTCATCCGAGAATTCTGGCTCTATCGTTGCTTGATCGTGTGTTGGTGACGTGGCCATTTGATTTGCTATGGCTTGACCCTTAACTGATGATTGCGCTATGTAATGTAAGTCAAACTCAGCTATCATGGCTTTCCAACAGGCTATTCAACTTGTCTCGTAAATGTTTCCTATGATGGCTCTGAGCACATTATCTTTGCAGATGATATTGACCTTGTTACGGAAGAGGTAATGTTGCCATTTCTTCAAAGAAAAGACCAAGGCTAAACATGACCTCTCCACCTTGTTATACTTTTTCTCGTGGGTAACTAATGCATCGCTCAAGTAGTAGACAGGGACTTTGGTTCTATCATCTTGTTTCTAGCAAAGCATAGACACGATTGACGAATCCGAAGTGGCGAGGTAGATGTAAAACGGTTTATCATTTTGAGGTGGATAAATCGTGGGTAAATTAATGAGTGCTACTTTAATATCATCGAATGCTTCCTGGCACTATGGAGTCCATTCAAAATGGACGTTCTTGCATAGCAGGTGGTTCATAGGTTTCAACTTGTTCGTTAGTTTTTCTATGAAATGCCTGATAAACTGTAATCTACCTTGTAGACCTCGAAGTTCGGTAAGGTTGCCAGGTGGTTTTAGGTTTGTTATGGCCTTAACTTTATTGGGGTCTACTCGTATCCCTACTTCTAAGGCTATGAATCCAAGCATTTTTCCTATTTTGACTCCAAAGACACATTTCTTTGGGTTAAGTCTCAGTTCATATTTTAAAAAAATGCTTTAGTACTAGGTCAAGATCTTGTACATGTTGTTGTGATATCTTCGATTTAACCATGATATCGTCCACGTAATCATTGAGCGAGTGTAACATGTAATCACTAAAAATGAATGTCATCGTCCTTTGATATGTGGCCCCAATGTTCTTGAGACTAAAGGGCATCATTGTGTAACAAAAGGTTCCCCATGGTGTCATAAAGGTAGTCCGGAGCTGATGCTCCGGGTTAATATGTATCTGGTTGTATCCTGAGAAGCCATCCATAAAAGATAATAGGGCGTGCCCAGCGGTCGAGTCAACAAGTTGATCAATGCTGGGTAGGGGAAAATCATCTTTTATGGTTGTGACCTTGAGATCCTGGAAGTCAATGCATAAGCGGATACTTCCGTTCTTTTTCAAGACAATGACCATGTTGGATACCCAATCGGCGTAGTCGACAGCCTGAATGAAACCAGCCTGATAAAGCTTGGTGATCTCATTGCGAACTGCCAATGCCACCTCGAGTTTAACCTTTCGTGCCTTTTGTTTTACCGACCTCAATTTTGGATCAAGGATAATGTTGTGCTAGATGATTCGAGGTTCTAACCCGAGCATGTCGGTGTCAGACCAAGAGAATGCTTTTATGTTGTCCCTAAGCACATCCTCTATGTCTTTGGCCAGTTGAGATTCTAGTAATGTACTTAATTTTAATATTTTAATTTCCCCATCAGGCATGGTGATGGGGGTTTCGGTCAACGGGTCTTTGCTGATGTTTTCAGCTTCTATGTCAAGGGGCTTTGTCATACCTTTGTAGTTATCTATCGTTTGCTGTGTTGAGGCTATGACTGCGTTGTCCGTTGATAAACTTAAGTGGATGAGATTTATGTCGATGTCCCTTGCGATCTTTCCATACGGCCCATCGATGATTAACGGTGCAAATAGACGCTGACAATCCATCGGGCTTGCTCCTGCCAATAAACAGAGAGCAGAATGAGCTAACATGTATTGTTCCATGTTCTCTGGCAGCGTAAGTCATGTGTACATGCATGATGGTGGTTTATCATCACACCGGGACGCATGGCAGTTTAAGGCCATGCCGAGCCGGATGTGGTAGTTTAAGGCCATACCGGGCCGCGGGTGGCAATTTAAGGCCATACCGGGCCGAATGTGATCCACAGGTGGCATTTTAAGGCCTTACCAGGCCGTAGGGGGTTTGTATGTGGCAGTTTAAGGCCTTACCGGGCTACCATGGCAGTTTAAGGCCATACCGGGCCGAATGTGATCCGCAGGTGGCAGTTTAAGGCCTTACCGGGCCATAGGGGGTTTGTATGTGGTAGTTTAAGGCCTTACCAGGCTACCATGGCAATTTAAGGCCATACCGGGCTGAATGTTTATCGTAAAATTTGCACAGGAGAGTCTGCGCCAAAATGTTCAGTGTGGACTTTTGAAGTTGGTTTACGAAGGAATCAGGATGTGGTAATATTTATTTTGTTTTGTTTTAGATGTATATATTTTTTTGTATTTTTGACCAATTTTACTTAAAAATGAGTGATAAAAAAAAATAAAAAGAAACAAACTATAAGGCGGTGGTGGTGGTGGCGGTCAACGCTATATATAGGGCAGGGCATCATTTGTAAACACTGTGAATTTGAAGTGAGCGTAGACATCGAGCGTAAGCGTAAACCCTGAGCGTAAGCGTAGACCCTGAGCATAAATGTAGATGATGAAACCCTGAGCGTAAGCGTAAATGACCAAACCCCAGCATAAACCTCCAACTCCTGCGTAAAGGCTCAGCGTGAGCGTAGAGGTTTAAAGCATCGGCGTAGAGACTCAGACCCCAGCGTAGAGGCTCAACATAGGTGTGAGTAGTTTTGATCCTCAGCGTAAACTTGTCAATCCCAGCGTAAAGGATGTCGAAATGGGCAAGGGCAAGGAGGTGGAAGGCCAGGGGAGAAAGGGGCCTAATTTGACTTTCACGGAGGAGAGCGAGGCCATGCTGCAGTGTCTGCCCAGGCTAAGGGTTCCATCGTGGCCTGGATCATCACATAGGTAGGCCCCAATCCTGCTTTCGTTAGTTATTTTTGTATGTGTTATGTAGCATAAAAAGTCACAGTAGCGTAGAGGATTTCGGCGTAGACGGTTAGCGTAGATGGTTTCGACGTATACGCCTGGCGTAGACAATTAGCGTAGAGGGTTTTGGCGTATACGCCCTTCGTAGACAGTTAGCGTAGAGGGCCTGTACGCTGAGCGTAGGTTCACAGTGTAGAGGGTCTCTATAGTATATAGCGTACATTGTATGTAGCGTAAATTGTTTGTAGCGTAATTTGTTTTGTCCGTGCACAACGTAAACAATTTTACCAGCATGAAGTGTAGATGATTTTATCAGTATGAAGCATAGACGATTTTCACAGCGTATACGTTGATTGTTTTTTACAGTGTATACGCTGACTATTTACATAGTGTTCAGCGTAAACTGTTTACATAGTGTATACGGTGAAGGCTTCTACGGCGTATACGCTGATGATTTTCACAGCATATACGCTGATGATTTAAACGGTTTGTTTGACAGCGTAAACAGTTTTTTGTCAGCGTATACGCTGGGTTAGGCAGCATATACGCCGAGCATAAACAGTTAGTAATTTTTTTAAGTGTCGGCCTACAATGTGAAATTTTATTTTTCACCTCATTTTCATGTATGGCTGATTTATTGTTGCATTTTGGTTGCTTGCAGGGACACTAAACTTTTTGTTCTAGTAGTCAAGCTAGTCAGAGTACTAACATGGTTCGGCCCCCTTGAGGCCGATGAGCCTACCCCTGATCTCACCATTGACAACAATGGGGTGTGGTTTAGGGAAGGGGCATGTGAATTCCTCGCCTTCATCTTGGATAGGTTTAAGGTGGTTGTCTGGTCACATCTGAGCGAACAAGTGGCACGAAGCGTGCTTGAGGCCATGTTGCCAGGAGCCTCGAAGGACGTCACAGTTTTTATGGAAGACATTGATGAGGGACCACTTGTAACCGAGGACGGTTCTTCTGGCGGGCCCAGGTCTACTCACCCGTTAGAGCACATGTGGGCCCAATTGCCACAAGGGCATGATTATCTCAACAACATCCTACTTTTAGCTGTGCGTGCGCACACGCTGTTCTAGAATCCTCTTGGCACAGTGTACCGGGCAGATAGGTAAGATTGTTTAATCTTTTCATTTCCGCTTTTTTGGTGTTTGGCATTTGCTTCTGTTTTGACAAGCATTCTTTTGCAGGCCCCAAGTTAACCCAGACGGAACATGCATTGATGATGATGGGCTTGCCCTAGCTCATACCACTCTAGAGACCTTTATGGTAGGTCCCACCCTTCGTGGAGCTGTATTAGCTCAAACCAAGGGTGACATCATCCATTTTCACAAACGATTCTCTAGAGTGTTCGCACTATGCAAAGCTCATGGGTGGTTGCATGAAGATTGGTCACACAAGGGGTCAATTTTTCCTCATGACTCTGACTTGGGTAGCACCTCTAAGTCCACCACTGAAGGTAAGTGATAATATTCTCTAGATGTGTTAATGTGTTTATTCAACTGCCGGGGGTTATACTGATGTGATGGTTTCGAATTGTATCTACAGTTGATGTCCCTCCCGGTGGAGACCCTGTCACAACAGGATGAACTAAGAGTACCCTCTCGATGAAGTTTGGGGAAATTAGTAAGGCTCAAAAATGGTTGCGCACTCATGCCCCACCATCCATCACCTGTTGTTTAGATGATGCTGGCCTTATGGAGCTCTTTACGACCTCGAGCCCTGATGTGTCGATAGCAGAAATGAACAGGATCGTGGATTCCTTCGACAAGTCTGTCTCTTACTACAGCACCCGGATTAAGGGTGTTAAGATAGTTTTCCATCTATCGCCTGAATTCTTTTCGAACCTATTTGGTGTACCGACTGATGGTATAAATGTAGTTTTGGACAAGGCTCATAAAGAGCTCCATACGATACGTGAGTTAGAGGACTGGTTGGGCATTACCAAGGGTACTAAGGGATTCCCTATGCAGGGGAAGTCAAAATTTGATGAAGTTAATGAATTATATCCCCTATTTAGGGTAGGGGTATTCCCTAAATCCCTTTCCCAAGTGTGGAGTCTTGGTGTTGAGGCTATGCGTATTATGTGAACCGTCCTAGAAACCGGAATGCATTATAACTGGGCCCAATTTTTGTTGTCGGGCCTTCATAAGGAGATAGTGCGATTGCACTCAAATGTCGAGGCATAATCCCACTTTACCTTTGCATTCTTTGTTAGTTATCTTCGCCATTTGGCTAAGTTTCTAGTGGTTCGTGCGAACAACAAGTATGTTCTGCAGGATCACGGTCAACTATCTCGTCTGTGGATCAACCATTTGTTTGAAACTGCCGAGTCCCAAGATGCGCCCGAGGGAATTGATGAATTCGTATCTATCATGACAGGGGGGTCATCTGGTACCTCAATCCACACACGTGACAGTTTGGAATTGGAGCTAGATGACGTGCCCTATACAACCAAGAGGACTGAATGGGTCATCAAAGAAACCATCGGTAAGACCAAGTCGAAGCTAACAAAGCGTGAACGTTCAACCAAGGAGGCCTCAAATGTGGACAAGTCACGGGCAAAGTGCATATGGTTCAAGATGCCTGTTCAAGGTAAGTAAACTCAGTACACTTATTACTTTATTATTTTCATCTTATTCATAATTTTTATTTTGACCGCTTACGTGCCACTGATGCCTTCAAACCTGACTTGAGAAGTGAGGAGGTAGGATTTAGAGACTATCATTGAAGAGGAGGAGGCTACCATGGAGCTAATGACCGAGGAGGAAGACATGGGCAAAGATCAGGCGAGAGGGACGGAAGAGCTGGGAGAAGACACCGCAGAGACTGAACTGGTGGATGACCATAGTGGTGTCGATGAAATGTTCAGCAGCTTTCTTAAGGGAAAACTGGACTTAGGCGAACCCCTAGAAGGGGACAAAGAAAATGGTATGTTTTTTTTTATTTCATTATTGGTGATTTGTGAGCCATTGTCTCTATGGTGTCTTACTTTTATTTTTTTATCCCTTTCAGACGAAGTTAGTGAAACTAGAATGATGCGGCTGGATGTGCCCATGAAAATGGTTCCCCCTGAAAGGACCGCGGAGGTTAGTCCGTCTCGCACTCATGGGCCATTTACTTGGACAGAGATGCCAAGTAAAATGGATTTTGTGGCTGGTATCGCTGAGGAGGTTGTTGAACGAATTCAGGAAGCCCACCCTGAGATAGGTATAAATGTTTCGAGTTGTTTGCAGCTTTAGAGTTTCACACCCTATTTTTGTCATTTTAGCGTTTGTTCTTTTTGTGTGCATAGGTGCCAAACTAAGGTGGGATCCTTCTGAGATAGCTAGCATAGAGAGTTTTCCCACACTATCCCCAGAAGTTGAGCAGGTGCCAAGGCCAGTTTATGAGGAGGTGGCAGAGGGTCTTGTACACAACGCCAAATCACTTTGGACTTGTAGGCATTCCATCGAGCAGTTGTGGTTGCAAGTTCAAGCAAAGGAGAAGGAAGTTTCCAAGTTGTCAGTTGAGCATGATGATCTCAGGGCTCGGTATGAGTTCGCCTCTGCTAAACTAAGTGGTGATCGCTCTTGGTGGACTTCTGAGGTCACGTATACTAGATACTGGAACCTACTTAATCGCCACGCATCGCTAACCCAGAAACTAGCAAAGCGGAAGGCCCAAGTAGATCTGCTAAACCTCAAGTGCCAAGATTGGAAAGCTTTGGCTTCCAAGGTATGAAAATGGGGTCAGGATGAAAAGAACCACAAACATCATTATAAGAAATCGTTGAAAGAAGTATCTATTCAAAAGCATCAGCTTGAGATGTTTGTGGAGGGTCTGGGTCTGCGCTCTGCATTCGATACCTTTGCTCAAAACACAACTGTTAAGATGGAATTTCCTACAAGGGTAATTACAACTGCTTCTGGGGAGGTGTGTGTGGGTGAATTCCCTTTAAAGAATCCCACCTGGTCAGCTATTAACAAGGGGAAGGCCTTGGCAGATGTCGACTTAGGTCTTGATGGGATCGATTGGACTAGTGTCTCAGAAGAGGAAATCCTCTGTCGGCTGGAATTCGATTTGGGGGGATCCCCTACGATAAGAATTTTGTTATCATGGGATTAGTTTGTTGAATAATGTTTGAAGTTTTGTCTTTCTTTTGTTCTTATGTTGATTGTCTCTTTTTGCATTTTTAGGATCAAGGTGGTGATGATGTCCAAGAAGCTGGCCCCAGTGGAGCGGGGGCCCATGATGCCAGTGGGTCTAAAGGGGACGACCCTCCCATCCCAGATGTTTAGTTTCTAGTTTTTTTTTTGTTTGTTGTAAAATTATTTTGACTCAAATTTATACATGAATTGTAAATTGAGAATTTTGGGTTGTCTTGGACAGATGAATAAAATGAATTAACTCTTGTAATTGTACATCATTACATGTATAAAAAAAATTTTGTTGGTTTTGAGTTTAATTGTAAACACGATACGACAATGTAAAATGTTTTGGTTTGTTTTTGTGGTTTAAGTGTAATGCGCGAATGTAATTATAAGTCAGAGTGTAATGATAAAGATAATCGTGACAATTGTTATTGACGACGTGGCAATGCAAGCATAAATTCGAACAATGAGCTGGAACTTGGGAGAAAAGCAAAGTATAAATGGATGATCTAGTTTAAGGCCATTTCGGGCCAGATTCACACTAGTTTAAGGCCATTTTGGGTCATATGCATAGTTTAAGGTCATTTCGGGCCCCAGCGTAAGCAAGGAACATTTCGAATGACACGGGTGGATTTCTCGGTTGACCGACCATTTCTGATCATGGCTAGTTTTATGTCACTGTGGACATGATAATTTAACGTCATCCGAGACTAGTTGTAGTTTAATGTCATTTCGGACCAGGTGTTGTTTATTTGTTTAGTAGTTTTTTTTATTTTTCTCATTTTGATGTTAGGAGATGCATTAGCAGGTATGATTCTATATTTACCGTCCCCTTTGCTGATCACACTGAATGGTAATTCAGCCCAAGGAACATCTAATGGAATAGTTCCTGCGTCAGTGTTTTCTTGTGCTTCTGCATGTATTATAGCTATTATGTTAGTTGCGATTTCTAAGTAAGGCTGCGTATGTACAATGTCAGGCCCGGGTATTTCTATTTTGGGTGGGTTTTCTTCTGTGTTTAAAAGATTACTGCCTACCAATTGTTATTCATTTACATCATGTTGTTTAGGCTCTTTGAGCTTAACCTTTGAGCCTTGGTCTATGTCTATGTAGGATGAGATGATGGGTGTAGCAGCCTCCCCGTGTATGATGATTTCACCACCTTCATAAGGCAGATGAATCTCTTGGTATATAGGGGATGAGACTGCTTTCAGTTGGGCTAACCAGGGCCTTCCTAATATTAGGTTGAATCATAGCATTTCATCGATTACTACGAAGTCCACGGATGTGGGGAATTGGTCCCCTGCTATGAAGTCTAAGGTCACGGTGCCTTTAACTATAACGCACGACCCGCTAAATGATTTCAAGCATGTGGTGGCAGTTGGTCTGATTAGCTCTGTAAACCCCAGTTGTTTGACGATGGGATATGGTACTACGTTTGTGGCAGCTCCATCATCTACATGGACCCTATGTATTTTGAATTGGTTTATTCGTATTGTTATAAACATAGGGGCTATTGTTACCTTTCCTATTTTCTCGTCCACCTTGATGTTATCATTGTGGAAACTTAATGGTTTGGAAGTTGACCCTTGGGGTGAGCACATTACCGCATGAATCGAAGGTTCATTTGGAGGCAAGTCCTCGCTCACTGAGACAGATGTTAACATGCGCACTAAAGCTTCACGATGGGTTTGAGATGTCAGCACTAGGTCGTATAAACTTAATGAAGTATTTTTTTGTTTGAGTGCTTGCGTGACTTGTGTTAGGACTATTGCTAAGTCTCTACTATTGGGCGCATATTTATCGGTGGTGACTTGGTCCATTGGGCCCAACAATTTTATTTCGTGTGTCGTTGGTTTGTTGTTTTTTTTCTCGGAATCATTGTTTTAGACGTATCATGTTTTTTGGATGATTCACCCTCATGGCCTGTGTTTGGTTGATCATTAGGTGGTGTCATGGGTATTGCATTTAGCGAAGTAGGTTTAGGGGGCCCTATGGCTAGCCGTTGATGCTCCTTCTCCAAGCGTTCACGTGTGAGCTTATCCGCTAAGTGTTCTCGTGTGTGACGTGGAGGTGCCGTTGGTTTTGGGACCTCAGGTTGCCTTGGGATTCGTACTACATATGGAGAAGGGCAGGGCTGCGGTTGGGCGGTTGTGTACTGTTGAGTGCTAGGTTGGCTGGGCACCTTGATGACATAAGGACTGGGTTTACTTTATGTTTGCGAGGTGGAGGATTGGTAATCATTAAGACTTTCGGGTGTCCTAACAACGTATGGGGTTGGTTTAGGTGGAGGTTGGACCTCCGCTGTTGCAACGGCAGGTGGTACTCAAACTATGTAAGGGGGAGGCCGAATAGGAGGTGTTTGTGAGTTTTTGGTAGTAGCGGCAGGAGGTACGTGCACCACATATGATTTTTCGCATGTCGGGGTATTAGAAGTCACTACAGTGGGGGGCACTCGAACGACATATAGCTGTTGCGGGGCATATGATGGTTGAGGCATGGATGTTAATGCAGTGGGAGGAATACGCACTACAAATGGCTTGTTAGGCATTTGTTGTTCATGGTCAAAGTAGATGGTGTTAATGCTAGGTGTTTCAGGCTCATTATCTAGATAGATTGTGTTAATAACGTACGGTGCCTCTTTGGTATTTAAAGGATCTTTATACACACCCATGGCCTAGTTCTGTGGTTGGATGGGGTTGGCTTCATCAAAAGTGATTTGACCCCCGTTGATCATTCGTTGGATGTCTTGTTTCAGGGTGAAATAGTAATCCGTGCCATGCCCGTTACGTTGGTGATAGTCGCAGAAGCAGTCCATTCTAAAGCATTTTGGTACTGGAGGCTCATCCGACGTTGCTAGGCTTGGATTCTGAACCAGTTGGCAGAACTGATCATGCCTTTGGATCGCTGCTAGGGATAACTGCTTGTGTTTCATTAATCCAGCCTTCAGGAGTTGGTCGAACAGCTGCAAGGGTTTCATGGGTAGTGGGGTGTATTGAGAGGGGTCTTTCCTCTCGAAGTTTCTCGTACGATTCGATTTTGAATTCTGTGATGAGGATGATTCTAGTGCAGTTGCGAGAGTGGATTTAGCATAATTAGTAGGGGCAGTAGGTGGTTTGCTTTGTTGTCCCACATTTGCTTGTTGTGTTCCTGCCACTACCGCTATAGTTGTTTTAGCCTTTTCTTTATCTTTCTTACTATGTTGATTCTTAAAGGTTGAATACGCAAGATCGTGACTATTTTGGGTCACCTCTTCTATGTTTTTAATCTGTACAAAGGCTTGATTGAGGTTACACGCATTGAGATAATATAACTTGGATTTGAAAAAGTCATTAACAGCCCCCTTTAAAATGGTGAGGACATACGTCTCTGGGTTCAGCTCATGGAGCTCATTGAGAGTAGCACTCCACCTTTGGATGAACTTTTGTATGGGTTCTAGAGTTGCTTATTTGACCAGTATAAGGCTGTCGAGTGTCACTTCAGGTTTCAAGTTATACTTGAACCTGGTAACGAATTGATGTAACAACTCCTCTAGAGAGAATATCAAGTTTCTTGGTAAAGTCCGATACCAATTAAGTGCTCTCCCTATGAAGGACATAGGGAACATTCGCAAAATGGCATGTGGCCATGCCTGGAGTAATGCGCATTCTAGTCTAAATGTTATAAGGTGAGCATTGGGGTCTGTCTCCCCGTTGTATTTAGTTAGCATAGGCAATGATACACCCTTGGGTAATGTTAGGGGTGGAACCGAAGAGCTGATAGGATCATCGTGATAAAAATCTACTACCTTCAGCTCTCCGTCAGCGGCCTTCTTGAGGTGTTTGACCTCATCGGTTAGTTCCTACATTAGTTTTCTAGTGTCAGCCCAATCTTGGGCACTAGGTGAGATAGCAGCCTGGGGATGTTGTACGGTGTACATGTTAGATTGTTGGGCAGTGGGTTGGAAGGTGGAAAGTTATGTAGTTGGAGGCTATACTTGTGGGATATTTATAGTGGGTGGTACTAGGGGCGGCACATTGTAGGCAAGGGGTTGTTGTTGCTGTGGTTGTCCTTGGGAGACATTGGCTGGTGGAATTGTACGAGGTGGTATGTTATAGTGAGAGGGTTGATGTGATTGAGCACCAATCGCTACCCATTGCCCAGCCATGTTTTGTGTAGGAACCCCCTGAACTTGTTAGGTTGCAACGGTGAAAGGGGCT
This sequence comes from Gnetum montanum, assembly GCA_015680685.1. NCBI lineage: Eukaryota > Viridiplantae > Streptophyta > Gnetopsida > Gnetales > Gnetaceae > Gnetum > Gnetum montanum. Next base: position 350,872 of record MNCI01007002.1, on the reverse strand, counting down.
CCGTGAGTTTGGATCCAGGGAATATAATGAGTAGACGTAGAAGCTGGTATCACATGCGGCATCCCGATCACTTGAGGCGGGAAGGTTGCTCCTACGTTATTATGAGGGGGTGGTACTTGTGAGCATGGGCCTACGGTTGCAGCGGGCAGAATAGAAAGAGGGAGTGTATTGAGTTGCGGGTCACTTGCAGGAGGAATATGAACAAGTGCGGATGATTCTGGCAGAGGTATTTGTGCTTGGGTAAATCTAAATGGTTGAAGGGATGTAATTTCCCCTATGCCTGGATGAAACAACGGGTTGACATAGGTTTGTGGGCTAAGAGTGTGGTACGAATCTTCATGTTCGGATTGGGCAATGAACTCATCCTCCTCTTCCGGTTGAGGATTTACTACAGGCTGATCCAGTGACTAGCTCCTTTGCAGGAGGAGTTGTGTGATGAGCTCAAAGTAAGGCTCTGGAAGAGGGATGATGTTGTACGGGGAAGGAATGAACTCTTGTCCTCCCCTATAGAAAAGTTTGTATTGCCTCTTAACTTCCATTTCAGCTCAGTCCATGGCTAGGCCGGCTTGTATTTTCATGCATATGAAGTTGTACTAGTCTTGAGTTATGATGTTAGACGATGGGTTCCTCCCTTGCAATTTAAGAAAATGGTAGGGCCCCACTGCAGGTTGTACCATAGGCTGTTGAATGGCCATGGTGCTTACGAGGTCTGTGACCTGGGTGGTTGTAGTGGTGGAGTTTGCGATGTTCATGATGAACAGTTGAGAATGTGACACAGTGTAGGGATGTGAGACTAGGGTACTTAGTGCAGCGTAAAATTATGTTAGTGGCATACAGCGTATAGACTGCAACTACCAGCGTATAATGACGACGTATAGGTGTACAGCGTATAGTAGCAACGTAGAGAATCTACGGCGTAAAGCATACAACGTATACGTTAAGCAGCGTAGACAGCATCTACGTACAGCGTAAACAGGGTTTACAGCGTACAGAGTGTAGCATATACTAGACGGTAGCGTAGACGAGTCCATGGCATAGAGTGTGCTGCGTAAACTGAATAGCAGAGACAAATTCAATGTACAGTGTAGACAGGGTCTATAGCATAGAGAGTGCAACATAAACTTAGCAGCTGCATATATGTCAGCAGCGTAAATAGAGTCTTGTGTGCAGCGTAGGCAAAATCTACAGCATATATGTCAACAGCGTAAATATAGTTTTGTGTGCAGCGTAAACAAAGTCTACAACGTAACGTGTGTGCTGTGTATATTCGGCAACGTAGACACTGGGGATTTTGTAGACAGAGTCAGCGTATGTTTAACAGCGTAGACACTGGGAGGTTTGCAGATGGTAAGTTTTAGACACAGCAATGTAGACAATGAGAGCTCTGAAACACAGTAAGTTTTAGGCGGCCCTCCCTCTAGCGCCAATTTCTGTACTGTCCGAAATCGTCGGTCTCTGGCTAGAATGAAACAGAGACCGAGAGATCTTCGAACACGTACAGAAGATCCTACCTTCGCCTGAGGGTGAGCTGGAATGAACGAAGGTAGAGTACCTTGAGTGGTCCACATGCGGATCAGGCAAGGATTTCCCCAAATGTACACCAGGGTGTTATACGCTGGGCTATACGTAAACGGCGTAAAAGATGTAAAACAAAGCGTAAACAGCGTAATTGATGTAAACAGAGCATAAATGTAAGACAGCATAAGCGTATACGTTGTGTCTGCTAACGTATACGCTAGGTGTATACGTTGTGGATGCTAGGTGTATACACTAATGGTTGCTGGGCGTATATGCTGATGGTTGCTCTGTTCATGTGAGTTGCTGCCTTGTACCAAGTTTTGCTCTGTAGTGTTGTTTCCATGCCGTCTTTAGCGATTACGTGCCGAGCGTATACATTAGTTGTACCTGCTGAGTTTACATGTGAGGCGTGCACGCTGGGCGTATACGTTGAGGTGTGATCTTGAGCGTGTACGCTGGAAACGTGATCTTGGGCGTATACGCTGGAAATACATACTTAGTAAAAACTAAGTATGTTGAGCTTTGAAGTTGCCATTTCTAATAGCAGATGTCGTCGTCGTCGTTTGTGGATCCCAGGGACCTGCTTCTTGTTGAGTTCGACTCTACTTGAGGTTGTCTGTGGGGTCCTCGAGCTTCAGTCATGCTGGGGAATATCTTGACTTAGCTCGATTCTTATTAGAGAAGTACTAAGCTCGAAATTTTGTGGTGTTTCACCCACCCTTCATAGCAAATTATGAAAATTAAAGAAATAGATCAAAAACTAGGATGTTAAACTACCAAGCGTCTGGAATGACATTAAAATACCAAATGTCCACAATGACGTTAAACTAGCCACGGTTAGAAATGATCGGTTCTTTTAAATTCACTGAAACAACTACAATCTCCTCCCTTTCTTTAACAAAGATGCAATAGTCCACCATGACTTTAAAATGATACTTGTGGCCCAAAATGGCCTTAAACTATAGCACAGTACATTACTAGTGTACCAAAACTTTGCTACGTCATTATTGTTTACATTTTTAAAAATTACAATTTCCGCTTATCTTATGTTTACCAGTCACAATTCCATTTTACACTTACATTCACAAATAAACTTGAAAAAATAAAAAAAAATATATAAATATATATAATATGGAGTGTTAACATGTTAATAGGATGACGACATATTACACCATGATCATGGTTATATCTGTTCTCATACATCCCAGAAAACAACAAAACAAGCCGAAAAACTAATAATAAAAATTGACAAAAAAATGACAAGACTGACAAGACTGACAAGACTAACAAGCCAAATTATGCATTAGTATTAGGAGTGGGCTGGTCCCCAAACTCCTCTACACCATCAGCTCCCATCCCACTAGGGCTAGCCTCACCATCACCATGTCCCTATCACAAAAAGAAAAAAAAAACAACAAAATAAGTAAACACAAACAAACAGATTAAAAGAGAAAAATACTCAAAAGAAAAGATGATTAAAAGCAATAAAATGATACAAGACTAAAACACTCATAGGTGAGGAAGGCCTGAGATTAGCTTCTAGGTGCCATAGAATCTCTTCTTCAGGCATGCATGCCCAGTCTTTCTCAAGTCCAAGGTCAATATTGGCTAAGGTTTTACCCTTGTCCACTGAAGACCAGGAAGGGCGCTCAAGAGAAAACATACTTGTTGAAGCTTCCCCAGAAGTAGTGGTAATGGATCTCTTAGGAGACCCCTCCACTTCCATACATTCAACAAACTTATCATAAGAAGAGCGCAAGCCTAACCCCTTGACAAACATCTCCAATCGGCAACGTTCAATTGATTCCTCTTTCAACCATTTTTTGTATTAATGCTTATGATCTTTTTGATCCTAGCCCCATTAACATACTTTGGATGTAAAAGACTTCCAGTCATGGCACTTCTTGTTCAATAAATCCATCTGGGCCCTCTGTTTAGCCAGATCCTGAGTTACCTACACCTTGCTATTCAAGACTCTCCAATAACGTGCATAGGTGATCTCTGACGTATGCCAAGTACTATCACCAACCAATCTAGCAGAGGAAAAATCATAACGGGCTTGCAAGTCATTCCTTTCCTCTGTTACCTTTGCCAAATTTTCCTTCAATGATTGAACTTCATGCCATAAGTGTTCAATCGAGCGCCTGCAGGTCCAGAGAGACTTAGCATTCGAAACAACACAATCCAAAACTACATCATAAATCCCTCTTGGGACCTGCTCAATACATTTGGATAATTTAGGGAGACCATCAATATGGATGGCCTCGGAAGGACTCCAGTGAAGCTTTGCACCTACAAGTACAAACATCACACATATGAGCTAATAAGGGATCGCCAATAGATACAAAAGCACAATGAGCTCAGGCACTTGGTATAAAGTACACACCTAATTCAGGATGAGCCTATTACAGATGAGCAACAACATCATTAACAATGTCCATAACAAAGTTTACTTTATTGGGCATCTCAAGCCACAACCCCAATTGACCAGTAGACGTTGGATCTACATGGGAAGGCACCTCACCCTGGGCCTGTAACTCCAACACACTCACCTAAGGTGCATGTGCTTCAAGCACTTTAGCATCCACGTCTATGTTAGAAAGAGTCATGATAATCAAAACAATGTACAAAGCTAAGAAGTATAAAATGTGGATCAAACTAATAAGACAGACCAAGGAACCCTTTGCTGGTCAGCTCAGGCGGATCACTAAGGTGTAGAGACCCATCAAAGAAATTGTCAAAAAAGACCTTTCTCCTCACTTGAATGTTTACGGGCATCTAAAGCCTCAACAAGTGTCACTCCCATGGTATCCATTTCATCCTCTTCCCGTAAGACAGGAATAGCCTCAATTGCTTCTTCTCTTGTTTCCTCCTCTTCATCATGCTCAATAACCATTTCAGGCTCACCCATTGGAGCTAACTCTTCCCTTTCCCTCTCGAGGGTACCTGCTGTTAACACCAATAAATCTAAAGTTAGAATGACATAATAGGTATGCATACTTAAGCAAGAAAATAAATTCAAAAAGTGATAAAAACACTTAAAGCAAAAAATATATATATACTTACCCGCTCCTGGCAAGATGAATTGGATCTTCTTTTCTTTCGACAGTCTCGTCTCTGTAGTAGGTTCCCTTGAACGCTCAGCCTTTCTTACCTTAGCCTTGGCCTTCCCAACAATCTCATGAATCAAGCGCTCAGCTCTCCTAATAGTTGTATGTAGTTTAGGTGGTTCCAACCCCAAGCTATCACGTGAATGGTGGGAACGACTGGCTGCACCCCCTGTTGTGATGGAGATTGATTCTTCGATGCCTTCGGGTGGATCTTGGGATCCAGTAGTGTCAAATAGATGACAGATCCAGGGGTGAGACAACTGTGAACTATCCCTTAACACATAATGGTTATCTCCATAGACCACTAAGAACTCAACAAACCTACAGAGATAGCCTGTGAAAAAGGCAAAGGTAAAGTGGGATTTGGCATCAACATTGGAATGTAGCCTGATGATCTCTCCACGGAGACCTAACCCAAGGAACTGCGCCCAATTGTAGCACATACCAGTCTCCAAGACTGAGCACATAACACGTGCAAACTCAACCCCAAGACTTATTTCTTGAGAAAGAGACTTATGGAATGCTCATGCTCTAAAGAGCGGGTACAAAAAATTTACCTCCATCAAGCGACTATCAGCTTGCATGGCAAAATCCTTAGGACTCCATGGTACACCTAGCCAATCTTCAAGTTCCTTGTTCACACGACCTTCTCTAGTTGCTCTATCCATTGCCACCTTAGCGCCATCCGCTAGTACGCCAAAAAGATCAAAAAAGAATTCGACGATTAGGTGGAAAGACACCTTAACTCCCCGAACTCGTGTAGTAAAATAGAAGACATCATCGTTAAAAGAGTCAACAATGGAAATCATTTTATTCATGGGAACATTAGGAGTCAAGGCAGTAAATAGGTCTATCAAGCCCACATTGATAAGAAGGCTGATGATTTTTTTAGGTGCCTTCTTGTGCAACCACCATGTGACTCCTCTATCTCTCCAAACTTCATAAAGAGAGTGGCCTCAGTGCACTTGGATATGATGGTAACCTCACCAATAGAAACGGCCGCTACAGAAAAGACAAAGGAGACATCGAGCATAAATTAAGAGTATGATGAGCAATGATGTAACAAAAAATGAAAACCAAGCTTGGAACACAATCATTTACCATTAGAAAATGGGGTAAGCACATTTGGTGCAGGATCAACCATTTGAGGAAAAACTGGCCCATCAAGAGACCAATCCTCATGCAGCCAGCCATGAACTTTACAATGTTCAAAGGCCCTAGAAAATTGCCTAGGATAATTGACAATAGCACCCTTGGTTTGATCCAGCACCACAGCACGAAAAGTGAGGTCCATCATGAATGCCTCCAAGGCTATGCATGCTAAGGCAAGCCCACTATTATCCTCATGCAATCCATGCTCACCAAAACGAGGCATGCGAAGGAAGAGGTATTCATACGTAAACAATGATATGACGCTAAAAGAACCAAAGTTAAGACAAGTATAAAAGAGCATACCTATCCACTCCGTACATTCTTCCAGGCAGATTTTGGAACAACGTATGCACATGGAAAGCCAGAAAAATAGTGCTACTACTATTGTAATGGCTACAAGACGGCAATCTCCACACACAGGTCAAAGGACGTGTGGATCTAGGACCTTCAAGAGCACCTCCCTTAACTATATATGGTCCCTCATCTATGTCAACAATGAAAGCTAACACGCCTCGTGTTAAACTAGGCAACATGGTCTCAACAATATCACGAGTCAGCTGCTCACTCAAATGAGACCATATGACAACGCTGAAATTTTGCAAAATAAATGATAAAAATGCACCAACACTTGGACGAAACCATATTACATGCAACCCGATCTGCATGTCATAACTAGGCATGTTTGGTTCCAAAAGGCCAAACTAAGATAGCACACCGACAAGTTCAACCACAAGGAGAAAAGGCTTAAATCCCCTGCATAGAGCAAGAACCTTAGGTAAGTAAATTAAAACATATAAAACATATAAATTAAAAACAAAATAAAAAAAGGCAAATAATTAAACCCAACAAGTAAATAATATTCAACACACAAGATTACCCCATGAGACAAGGACACTAGTGTTCATCTGGTGTATTTGACACTCGCTGGGGAACATTGAGGTCCATTAGACATTAGTTCGTTACAAGAAATAACATTCGCAGTAAAAGCATCTAAATCAATTATTCCAAGAAACATAGCACCAGCAAGTAATGACCATTTCATAACTCATGCCATCTCGAATAACCCTTCAACCCCCCCCCCCCCAGTAACTCACGCTAGAAGCAGCGCACGCTACGAAACAACTCACATTGGAAGCAACGCACGCTACAAGATAACTTATGTTGCAAAAGCAGCTAATGCTGGGAAGCAGCTCTGGTCAAAAAATCAATTTTCTCTGGGCACTCTGATGCCTAGGAAAAAATCAGTCTGCTCTAGGATGTTGATGCCCAAGCATAAATTCATTTTTTCTCTATGGGGCGCTCACGCCTAGACACAAAAATTGTTCTTTTCTTTTTGCATTCATGCTTAGGCCCTCGACACCCAACTCACACCCTTGCCCCTCACCCTAGGATATCCCTATCTCTAGCTTGTGCTAAGAATGGCCCGGCTTGGAAAGAATGTACCCAAAGAAAGTTTGGGAACCATGAGATCACCGCAACATTAGTTTTGAGTTTGGGTGGGGATTGTTTACCAGTCCCGATTGCAACCCACGCAAAGGATTAGCACACGCCCTAGAATCCTACAACTCACGATGATGCACACAACCCTGCAAATCATGTTGGGCATGCCCTGGGTCACTCACGCTAACCAATCCTCACGCTACCCATGCTCACGCCATTGCCAAAAGAAAAAATTACAACCACAAAAAAAATGGCAAGCTCCAAAACCCCAGTAATGTCCCTAACATTTGAAATTTATAGCAAAAGGAAATCCACTATATAAACCCCAAAATATAGCAAAATTTTCACTCTAAAACTGAGAAAAAAAATGGTGGCCCTAATGGCTCATGTTGTACTCACGCTACGATCAAATGGCGTCAAAAAAAAGAACACAAGAAAAAAAAGAAAAAAATTACCTGCATAGAGTCCCCGCCCATGATGAAACCCTGGGTTGAGGAAGGCGTTGGAGTAGTTCTTTGCTCTCCTCTACAAATGCTAGGTTTTCCTACTTCTTCCCTTTACCTCATTGGTCTTGCCTCCCTGTGCCCTTCATTTTGCTCATGCTACCCTACACTTCCTGTTTCTCACGCTGCCCTACACGCCCTGTAACTCACGCTGCCCTGCACTTCCTATTGCTCACACTGCCCTGCACACTCTGTAGCTCATGCTGCCCTGCACTTCCTATTGCTCACACTGCCCTACACGCCCTATACCTCACACTACCCTACATGCCCTATAACTCACGCTGCCCTACACTTCCTATTGCTCACACTACCAACACTAACGCACACTACACACTTTAACATTTCTTTTTCACCCTTGTTTCAATTTATCCACTATTTATTTATTTATTTATTTTACGATGTGCTTCTCTTTTTGTGTTGGGCCTTTTTATTATTACTATCATTATTTACTTTGTTTCCATTTTCATGTTCCCAAGATAGTTTCTTTTTATTTTTGTGCATGTTATTTCTTATAAGGTAAGGCAAAAAAATATGGAGACCGAAAATCTATGAAACCATGAAAATCATAACACTATTATTTACATGAAACATGAATGCCATACGTGGCCTAGTATGGCCTAAAACTGCCATGGATGGCCCGATATGGCCTAAAACTGCCATTACATTCCACAATTTTGTTAGATTAATCATGTGAAACTCATCTACATTTAAAACCTTCCTCATCTCGACAATGTTGCTCACCTTGCTCCTGGTTTAAATTGGCAGGAGCAACACCATGGCAAGCAAGAATAACTTATCAACATTGTCTCTCAATGGACCACATGGAGAAGTAACAAGGACAATCAATTTAGAATCCTTGGATCTAGACCCATCCGCTTACACAAATTTAATAGCATCCACTCAAGAAATATCTGACTGGCCTGAAAACATGATGAAGACTCTAGATCTAGAGGCTGATAATATCACTGAAGATCCTCTTACTGAAGTCTCTATTGCCACTTCTAGTGATAAAACTAGAACTTTAAAATTAAGTGCCTTATTAGACACACAACTCGCTAGCGATATCACTCAAATTTTGAAAGACAACATAGAGACGTTTGCGTGGTCCTATACTAACATGCCAGGGTTGGACCCTCAAACCATCCAACATAATATTATCCTTGATGAAAAGATTACATGGTGAAACAAAAGGCACGAAAGGTTAGACCTGAGGTAGCGTTAGCAGTCCTTGATGAAATTGCAACGCTCTACCAAGCTGGTTTCATCCAAGCGGTTGACTATTCTAACTAGATATCAAACATTGTTGTAGTCCCTAAGAAAAATGGTAGTATACGCATATGCATTGACTTCCGTGATCTCAACACAGCCACTATAAAGGATGACTTCCTGCTACCCCACATCGATCAACTCGTTGACACAACTACTAGGCATGCATTGTTATCCTTTATGGATGGATTTTCAGGATACAACCAAATAAGAATCAATCTAGAGCATCAACTCAGAACAACCTTCATGACACGTTGGGGTACATTCTGCTACACAATGATGCCATTCGACCTAAAGAATGTAAGTGGTACGTATCAACGAGCAATGACATACATATTTAGTGATTACATGCTTGATTTGCTCAACGATTATGTTGATGACATTGCAGTTAAATCTAAAACAACTGGACAACATGTGAAAGATTTGGACTTAGTGCTTAAACGTTGCCTTAAACATGACCTTAGACTCAACCCGAAGAAGTGTGTCTTTGGTGTTAAAATAGGAAAAATGCTTGGCTTTGTGATCTCCAAAATAGGGATATAAGTAAACCTTGATAAGGTTAAAGTAATAACTAGTACACAACCACCTAAGAACCTTACCGAATTACGTGGTCTACAAGGTAGACTGCAATTTATCAAACACTTTATTGCAAAATTTACAGATAAGATGAAGCCCATGCAGCACTTACTACGAAAGAATGTGCATTTCCAGTGGACTCAACAGTGCGAGGAAGCATTTGAAAACATAAAAATGANATAAAAATGGAGCTGGCTCAATTGCCAATAGTTCATCCCCCACAAACTGATAAACCTTTTTACATCTACCTCACGACATCTGATACATCTATTGCATCCATGCTTTGCCAAAAACGAGAAGATGGAATCGAGATCCCCATGTACTATTTAAGCCATGCCTTAATTGCCTACAAACAATGATACAACGACATGGAGAGATCATTTCTTGCCCTAGTCTTTTCCTTAAAGAAGTGGCGACATTATCTCTTCTGTAACCAAGTCTATATCATTTGCAAAGATAATGTGCTTAGAGCTATCACTAACAACATCTATGAATCAAGTAGGATAGCTAGATGGAAAGCAATGATTGCTGAGTTTGACCTACGCTATGTAACCCAATCCTCCACTAAAGGTCAAGCAGTAGTCAATCAATTGACCACTTCACCAACACAAGATCAAGTGACAATCAATCCCAAATTCCCTAAGGAAAGCGTCAACAGCATCAACACTGTGCCTTATAGCTATGATGGAACCCTTTACTTTGATGGAGCTTCAACTTCTCAAGGGGGAGCACTGCAGCCATCATAACGTATCCCTCTGGAGAAATTCAACCCTTTGCCTATCAACTAGCCATCCCTAGTACTAACAATGTGGTAGAGTACGAAGGTCTTCTTAGAGATTTTATAGCAGCACTAACTTCGGGAATCACACATCTTGTAGTTCGAGGTGACTCACAATTAGTAATCAATCAAGTCACATAGGTTTACGCATGCAAGGCTCCTCATTTGCAACCATACTGTGACCTAACTAAACACTTGTTGAAACAATTGATCAACTTAGACATGCAACATGTTCCTAGGAATGAAAATACCATCACCGATGCACTTACTACACTAGCCTTAAACATGGCACCTAAGATGTTCCATGCATTACCTAGTTCCATAACAAATTGTGCCAAACCTATAACTAACACTCTTGATGAAATACCCATAGCATCTGTCAATACTACACAAGCAATAGAATGATATGATGACATAAAAGAGTACCTTCTACAAGGTAAACCACCACAACATATGACGAGTGCCCAAAAAGAAGCAGTGCGAAAACGCTCTTGGTAATATGCATTAATAGGAGATACCTTGTGTTGCAGATCCTATGAAGGCATTCTGTTAGTGTGTGTTAGTAGCATCGATGGCTAAACGATCGTGGAACATGTTCACGAAGGACTTTGTGGAGGGCATATAACACCCAAAGAAATGGCAACGAAAATTAAACGTTTGGGATACTACTGGCCACACATGGAGTACGATTGCCTCTCTAGGGTCAGGAAATGTAACATTTGCCAAAGGCATGGTAACGTAATACATGTACCACCTAATGAGTTACATACTACACAAATCACATGGCCATTCCAAAGATGGGGATTAGACATCATTGTGTCAATAACACCACCATCTTCAGTAGGACATAGCTTCATCATCACCGCAACCGAATATTTCACAAAATGAGTAGAAGCTATTCCCCTTAGGAAAACCACATCTAAACATGTTTGCAATTTCATATTAGAAAACATCATGACCCGCTTTGTTATTTCGATGACCATAGTCACCAATAATGGGCCACAGTTCAGTAGTATGGATACTAAAATCTTCTGTGAAAGCCTAGGTATTAAACACTCATTCTCATCACCATATTACCCACAGAGCAATGGCCAAGCGAAGTCTACGAACAAAACGATTATCATGGTACTCAAAAAGATGTAGAATCAAAGCAAGAGATGATGGCATGAGCAATTAATCTATGTGTTATGGGCATACCAAACAATGCATTGAACGTCCACAAGTAAAACACCATATAGCCTTGTATATGGGTCTAAAGCTGTGTTACCTTTGGAGTTACAGGTTCCCTCGTTGCGGATAATGCACTCTAGCCTCCTCAATGAAGGTCAAAAAAATGAGCTACATATTATTGACCTTGACTCGGTGGAAGAAGAAAGGGCACGAGCACTTGATCAAATCAAATGGTATCATAGACAACAACGATGACATCATCAACACAATCCACATAAGCGGTTGATCAAGGAAGGTGACCTAGTTCTTAAGGCGGTCTGCGAACACTCGGATAAATTCTCAGCTAACTGGAAAGGGCCTTACTTAATCATCAAAGCATACGATAATGGGGCATTCAAACTCATCGACATGAATGGAAACAAGTTCGCCAATCCTACAAATCACGTGTACCTAAAACCATACTACGTTTAATGAGCTTAAGGTACATTTTGGTCCTAGCATCATGACCTAAAACTGATACCATAGAACAGTCCTAGAGCTATGACTTAAAATTAGCACCACAAAATTTCCAAGCGTCATGACAGTAAACTGAAACCATTGAGCGTTGTCCAGTATAACACTAAACTACCACGCTTGTCCATCAGAGTCTACTAAGACTATAAACTAGCTTGCCTCTTCATAGTCCGCCATGACTATAAACCAGCACTGCACCATCCGCTATGATGATAAAATAGCGATGTACAAATGATTATGATGTGAAGACTACAAACTGGTGACCTCATCAACAACTTGGTGTCATTTGAAAAGACATGCTGCTACAGTCAATTGTATGTGCTCACCAAAAACCTACCGCCTGATTTGTCACATAGACCTAAATGAAATTGACACTATTCAATATTTTTTTTGCCTTGATACTCCACATGATGGCTCCATTCCATTAGCTACGTTCAAGTTTAAAGTGTTTACCTAACTAAATCATTTGTGATTTTCTTGTCCCCTTGGAGTTGTGTTTGCAGGATAACATGCTTGAGGCGTTCGTGCACAGATGCACTTCATCATGATGACAGGGTATCACATTCTTCCTTATGCATGTAACTGGGTTAATCAATCCATTCATGAGTACATTCCCAACTCTAGATATATCCCCTATTTCCCTATCATGTCCCAATTATCCTATTTCATTACACCCCTGGATACATTCCACTCATCTCAACACTCTTGATACACTGTTGCATACTGTGATTCTCCAAGCAGTTGCGATGTAAAACACAAAATACAATGCACAATGCAAGTGCTCGAAAATGAGTGCAGCACTAAAAGCAAGCTCTTTCAAAAAAGACCAAAAATAAAAAGAAAAAGAAAGATAAAACAAAGCAAAAACAAAAGTGTTGGCGACCGTTTGGGACGTGACCACCAACGAGTGTCCTCAAACAGGATTTAGGTGCCTGCTAGTCTCTGGATACACCAACACCCAGATACCTCCAAATAAACTCAGTAGTTAATGTGAGTATGTGTGTGTGCTGTTGCGGCATGTGGTTGTGTAAAATGTGACAATTTCGTTGTGTGTGAACTACAAATGACTTACTTTAAAGAGATTCAGCCAACTTTGCCAAG
>MNCI01007002.1:322472-335599 GCA_015680685.1 Gnetum montanum | reverse complement strand
GGTGGAGATTGATTTGCCTTCTCTTTCTTTTTTTTAACCTTAAAATAATGAAGACGTTGCTGGTTTTGTTACATTTTGATTTTGTCTTGCAAGGATATATCCGGGTTTTGGACAACCAGGATCTACAACTTTAATAATTTCTCATGAATCACATACTCCCTTCCTTGGCCATAATACTAATTTCTGATTTTAATAAAGAGATAATTTGGCATCTTTACCTCAACACCCAACCTTCAACATTAAATCTGAAATTTACTTGTGCCAACACAACCATAGATTCTTCCAATAAAATATTTCAACTGATCCATGGAATGGCCAAATGTGCCAATAAAAAGAAAAGAAGAAACGAAGAAAAAAGAAAAAGAGAACAAAAAATTCAAAGAGCAAAATGCATGGAAAAGGTCTTCATGACCTCGTTGACATCATAGACTATAGACCATTGGCTCTTCTCATACAAGCCCCAGGCGAGAAGGCAATTATCTTGAAAAAACACTCATGTCTCAAATGATCATGTTGCACATCATCGTGTGGCTTTGGTTGTTTACAACGGGCCCCCTGTAAACACTCTTTAAGAGTCCCATTTCTCTAGAGAACGCACCTCCTATGTCTTGGCTCTGAGTCTACTGAATATTGGCTATTGACAAAGACCAAAGATATAACTTGTTCACATGAGAGCATTCCTCTCCCACAATTCCAACAGCAATTATCATCCTTAATCAATTCCTGACTTCCCCCATTTACAATCCCTTGCATCTTGAACCACATTCCCTCAATCCCATGTACTTTTGAACATGGTGTAATGACATCCAGCCAAGGGTTGACGGTTCATGTTGGTACTTGGTTGTTCATGGTGTTTTTCACTTCTTTGTCGACACCTCTCGAGTGAATTCCTCCAGACATCAACAAAGAGGGGCCAATGAAGCACCATTAATTTTGACCTAGCACTTTGAAATGAGAACAATTCAGAGCCTCTTGAGTTTTGGAAGGCAAAAATTTGACTGAGGCATGGAACTCACACTTGGCTTGTCAAGCTAGCTTGCCCTCGGCGTGAGAAACTCCAAGAGCCTTAAGACCGAGTCAAAATGGTCTAACTTTAAAGGTGCAAGACATCCTTGGGGGCCCATTGATGACTGCTCCAAGTTTCAGCATCCAAAATCCAAGATTTTAAGTCAAAATTACACAAGTCTTACTACTCACGCTAAGGTCACGCTGGTAGCGTGAGTCTGGCATGAGTTCAGTGTGAGTAACCCAAAATAGCCCCAAAATAGTGTTAAAATGGTCTAATTTTGAGGGTACAAGGCTCCCTCAAAGTCCACTAATGATTGCTCTAGGTCCCAGCCATCAGAATTCTGATTTCAGGCCTGAAAATACACCATTTTCAGCACTCATCCTGAGGTCACGCTGGAGTCACGCCCAGCTCATGCTAACAGTGTGAGTCCAGCGTGAGTTGCCAAAATGACCTGAATCAAGGCACAAACAGACTCAGAATCAACTTGCAGGTCATCCTCAAGGTTAGGTAGCAATTACACTTCAAAAATAGGTCTTAAAGGTGGAATTTTAACACAAAACACATCATTGTTAGTCATGCACGCTGAGGTGACACTGAGGTCATGCTGATAGCATGAGTCTAGCGTGAGCACTACTCATGACCAAGCAAAAGCACTTCAGACACATGCTAAGGGCATGCCAGGATAAGATCAACACACGTTGGTGACCTTGGTGAAGCAAAACCAGATTCAGTAGTAGTCAGTCCGCAGATTCAAAAATTCCAAGTGAGATGGAGGCAAATGCTCTTGTTGTACATTATCAGTCATTGTAAATTTTTCACATTTTTGAGCTATTCAAGCTCTTACGCTATAGATTGTACATGCTTCTATGAGTGTAAGCCAGCTTGCACAAGCTAAAATAGATTATAAGATACAGTGTATCCAGTCTAGAATGTAGTTTTCCCATGTACACCTGTCACGTGATCCATTTTTCTCTCATCTCATAGCCATTGACCTCATTCACAAATCCTACTCCTAAGCTTAGCAAAATGTATAAATACCTTGTTCATTGACATAAACCGGGGGCATTTTGAAAGAAAGAAAACCAGGAATCCCAAGCCTGGACGCATGTGATCCCCAACATCTACAAACACCTCACATCAGAGCTTAACATCTAACTTGCAATCCAGACACGCAACTACGTTTTGACCGGTGCACATCTTGTTAATTAATACAACACAGTTTCATTTTTGCCTTCCGTTGTGCTGTTTTGGTTCATTGTTTACATTACCCTGTTTTATTGCACGTTTCTACATACATTCTCTTTACATTTACACACTATATTCATGCTTATGTCTCATTGCATTACGCTCTTCGTTTTACATTACACAGCAATAACCACAGCGCAGGCCATAGTATGCGCTCGAGGAAGTCCTTGGTTGATTTGCATGCAGACCATCCAAGGCACTCTACCTTCATTTTTCCAGCTTGCCCTCATGCGAAGGCAGGGTCAGCTATATCTCTCTAGAGATCTTTAAGCGTTCGTTTTTCCTCCAGCCTGACGCCGATGATTTCAGACGGTACAGCCATAATGATATTCTTTTCACAATAAACCTAAAATAAATTTGTGATTATTATTCCTAGATAGAAAAGTAAAGAACTAAGTGAAAATGAAAATGGTGTGACATTAAGGGAATTTGTGGATTCTCTAAGGCTACCACTATAAGTCATACCATGCTGTTATGTTGTACTATTTACTTAAGTTTTAATGAAAATTGAAAGAATGGTTAAAATAAATGCTACCTTACCATGTCACTGAAAAGACATGTTATCCATGCCTAAGGGTAGTTCTTGGGTAAAGTTGATATATTTAAAACATAATAAATGCATAGAATAAAAATTTCTAGGGATCCCACTAGAAAGACATGTAACCCATACCTAAGGTAGATGGCTTCTCAGAAATCAAAAAAAATAAAAGTATGCTATTAATAAACTAATTTCTTGAACTTCATTACCAATTTTTAATACTACTTACAACAATTGTAGTTTTGTGGTTGCTAGTCTTAGGATGATGCAATGTGATGTCACTGGTAAGTGGTATGGACTTGGTTTGGATCTTGGATGGAAGGGCTAATGATCACTCTAACCATACATCACATACAAGAATTCATTATGCCTATGGCAAGACACATCACATCCCAAATTTTGCAATCCTTTCTACTCTCATTTCATCTCACTAGTGTATATAATCATAATTTAATGGTTTTGTATAATATAGTATTATTTTCTCATTTAGGTGACACTAATGTGTGTGTTTTGCAAGATAGGTATGCTTTACATTCAACTCATTGAGTGCCTACACATACTTGTAGGCATGGTTATACATGGTCACTAAGGGTTGAAGCCTGCTTTGGGGAGGATACACTTGTATAATTCTTATTTTTCCTACCTACTGACTAATTTCACATCATCTTGTGCCTTCAAGAAACGTCAACCATTAATTTCCACTTCCCTATATTCTCACAACTGATCACAATTTTTGCAACCCTTACTACCATCTCTTAAACATCTAATTGGCCTTCCTTGCCAAATATTCCTTCTTTTATGACATTTTACCATTAAACTCTTATATTATAAGCATCATCTATGATCAAGACCCTTTAGATAACCTTTAAATCTTCTAAACTATCCATTTGACTCAATTTTTTCATTCAAAATTACTCAAAAATCAAAAATTTTCAGCAATGATGCCACAACTATGATGTATTATGTCCTACAACGTTGTAGTTATGATGTTACATTTGTGATGTCATGTCAAAAAAAATCTCTATATACATGCGATAAGTTAGAAAATTTTTTCATTCTTCTCATTTCTAGCAAAGGGAGTTCACACTATTTTTCTAAGCCTCTAGCAATCAAACTTCCAAACACCATAACTCTCTCACCAAAGCTCTAATTTGCATGATTTTTTAACCTATTTGATCACAAACTGACCAAGATAGTCATGGGAGAGAGTATTGTATGTAGAAGAGTCAATTTGAACCAAATTTTTCTAATAACCAAAAGAGTATATTAAAGGTAAGAATAAGAACTATCAACTAAAATCTTGCTCAACCAATAGAATAAGAATTAAGAAACCATAGCACTCCTAACCAGCCATCCAAACACACAAGGAGAAAGAAAATAATATTTGTGAGAGGCCATAACAATCAAAGGTACAGGTAAGAAGGATTTCCTTTTGATATTTTTCTAACTTTATAATCATAATAATAACCATAAGTAATAAAAAGGATAAAAATTGGATCAAAACCAAGAGCCTAAAAAAGGAATATAAACCATTAAGAACCTATTTGAAGCATCTGCATTATCTCAAACAAATTCTTGATAATTGCATATCACTCCTAAAAGACCTACAACAGAAGGCTCCTCATAGCATGGAAGTAAAAGACCAAGAGATCAAGGCAGAGGGCAAGCCAGAGAACAAACTCCACAAATGGAGTAGGAGGCCCAATCCTTCAACTTTCACCAACAAACACCTGCCAGAGAACAATCTCTGTATATTGAGACTCAAGCACCACTAGTCCTAGACCAAGGACAGTGCCTCACACTATTTGCAAAATGTCTCTAGACAATTCAAAAAATAATAATCATGTCCATAGTGATTATGGGACTAAATTTCAGACCATTCATGGAGCTTGCACCTAAGAACATTTCAACACAACTCTAAGCGTCTCCTCTACTGCCAACTCTCTCTTGTAATGGAGAATGGTACTCAGGAGAAGTCTACTAGTTTTGAAAAGACAAGCAAGATGATGCTATTATAAAAACTGAAGGAGTCTGTGTGCCTTATTCAATTGAAGTCATTGCCAAGGCACTTAATATCCCAAATGTCAAAGTAAACATAGCATAAATCTCTACCAAATTTGATAATAATACAAATTTGTGCTTACAAATAGCTTATGAAAAAGAAGATAAAGAATATAGTGAATTTTTAATTAGGATAATTTCAAAATTGGAACCTACCATCTTTTTTTCACCAAAATGTTCAATAGAATTCCCATCTATGTCACCAAATGAAGTGCCATTCTAATGGAAAAATTCAATGTCAATGTAGCTCAGGTTTGAAGAAATGAAGGCAAGAAAACTCATAGTATCATTTCCTTGTCTCATCAAAAGGTTGTGCAAGCAATCTAGGATTCTAGGATATACAAATGATGTCTTACAAGAAATCCAAAATGCGTGATATGCTGAGATGTCCAAGCTAGTGCCACCAAAGAAAGATTAGCTAGAAATGCTAGTAGGCACTGAGGGAGTAGCAAGATCAACACCAGCAAGCAATATTCCAACAATAGAACAAGAACAAGTAAGACCCAGTGGGTCATTGCCTACTGGTGATAGACCTAGATAGGGTGCTTCATCAACACAACAAGATTACAAACCATCCATGAGCCACTTGCAACAAATTACAAAAATAATAAGTTGAAGAACTAGGAAAGATTCCATGCTATACAAAGTGAGAGATAACTCAATGAGGCCTACCATAGCCATAGGACCTACTAGTGGTTAGGTATCTTTACAAGTAGGAGAGGATGAAGATTAGGCATAGCAAATTTCAAGGAACACTGCATCTTGCCAAGTTATGCAAGAAACTAGAGAAGGAGCCATAGTTATGATTATGCAACACCAAGATGCAGTAGGAGTAGCAAATGTGATCATAGATCACATCAAAGAATCATTTATTACTCCCATTATGTCATTGGTGGATTTTACTAAAATCAGAGATGTTGAGATGTTAGGCAGTACATCCATAATCCCAGCAAATCATGAAGACATCCTAGATCAACTATTGTAGGCAAGTCAAGTAATGAAAAATCTCTTTGATATCCCCAATGATATCACTACAGAATAGTTAGATCTAATCTCCACAAAAGGTAAGCTAGTAATGGCTAAGACAAGAGTAAAACATGCAAAAAACAAAGTGCAGAGGTTGCAAGCTAAATTAGCAACCTTGAAAGTAGAAAGAAGAGACCTTACATAATGTGTAACACTAGACTAGCTAGATAAATTTAGAACTAAGCAAGTAACATAGCTCATAGACAAGAATATTTAGGTAGAGATGGAGAGAGAGAAAGCAATATGGAATGCATATGTGGTAGAAGCACAAACTTATGTAGATGCCAAAGCCATAACTGCCATAGAAGAAGAAAAAAAATGAATTTTTGCTAAAAACACAAGGTTGACAAACATAGAAAAGTAAAAGAATGTTCACAAAGAAAGTATTCATCAATTAAGAAAATAGTTTATCAGAGTTAACCAAGATATGCGTAAATTGGCCAAAGAGAAAGAAACCTTGTCAATAGAAGAAGTTCATGTTATCTATCAAAAATCAACAATTGAAATCAACGCATGGTAGAATTAGGCCAATAAACATGAATGACTCAAGGAACACCTTAGAGACTAGGTGGGCATGTATAGGCAAATTAATGCAAAAGAAATCCAAATGTTTAAATCCAAAATCAGTTTAATCATTACACAAACACCTAATTGGTAGCTAATTCTGGATATGAAACACCACAAGAAAACACATGTTATAACTATTGACAACTATTTAGGACCACCAACATTTTCCTTCAAATCTCATGATTGGAATCACAGGAAATGAGGGTGTTCCTTCACACCTAAGTTTAGGTGTTTTTTGGTCAATGGAATTAGCAAGCCATAGATACCTTCAAATAAACTTAGTGGTAATAGAGTGGAGTGTAAATGTATGTTTCCTGTTATGAATGTTGAAATGCTAGGGTTTGTATATGAAATTGTAATTGGCTATTATAACAAAAATTCAACTAGCCCTATTGAATACTATGAGTCACTAAAAATTCATATTTTGTCAAGTCACTTAGTCTATATGATCCCTATAGCATGTTTCTTGAAATAAATAAAATTTTGCCAAAATGCATAAGCACAATTCTATAGAAATCTACTCCTAGTTTTCCTCAAAGAGAAAGATCCATAAGAAAAATAGAAATAGAGCGAGATTCAATAGATTTTAAAAGAAAGGAAGAAAGAAAAGCACATTTTTGTGAAATATCAAATATTTAAGTGACATAAAGTGAACATGAGGAAACACTTCAAAATAAAGTTATCCTAGTTCAATCTAAAGTGTTACAAATTGTCCAAACCCTTTGAACTCAACAATAAATTTCGTAAAGGACACTATTATTAAACTAACAAAATGCTTTGTAAATGAAAAAATACAAACTATTATTTGGCTAGTTAAATAGTTGTCAAGAATTGCAAATAATAGAGCTATCAAAAAAGATTTAACAATTTCAAGATTGAAACATCAAGGAAAAGACTTTAGAAATTGAAGCTATTTCAAGTCAACTCAAAATGTCAAAGATTTTCTAGATCCTCTAGACTCAAACAAGTAATTTCATAAAGACATCACTATTAAATTGCTCAAGATGCTTTTCAAAAGACAACATAAGCTCTTATATGGCAACCAAGTAGAAGTCTAGAATTGCATGAAAATAGAGTTATAAGAGTAATTAAAAAGTCCCAAAATTAAATGTTAAGCACAGTACTATCTAAACCATTAGCTAAGAAACTAAAACAAAATGAGAAGAAAAAATTCATAAGATTTAAACAAGGTAACTAAATTGATGATGCAATTAGTAAGTCATTCTTACAAGTAGTCTTCAATAATTCTTCTTGATCTTCCTTAGGAATGAGATCCCTGAAAGCAATGCTTAACAGCTAGCCACAAAGGGTGAGAAGAATTCCTTGATACCTTGGATTTGGTGACACATGGCATGGAAGAATTAGAAAAAGGATACCCCCAATGGACAATTTCTAAAGCTCTAGCCCTCAAAAATGTAGTCAAATCACCCTAGAACTATTCACGATAGGCACGTGCAATAGCATATGAACCATTTCTTGCTATGAAAACCTCCCATCTATTATATGATGGCAAAGTGACCTCTAAAAGAGCATCAAGAACCTTTGAAAGCTAGTGCAATGAACATGAGCTATGGAAAAAGTTCAACAAGCTTGCAAAGAATAAATGTTTGTGGAATGACCCAACCACTTCAAAAAAGTAACATGCCTTATCTAGTTTGGAAGAGAGAACTTTTGCAACTTATCAAACCCCAAATTGGTTCAATTTTTAAATAGGCATCCTTGTCAAATTTATGCATTTCACTCNTTTAGTTTAATTAATATGATATATTATATAAATATTATAGTTTATATTATATATAGACATTATATATAAAGTATATAAACATTATATTTTAGAATAGGACAGCAGTTGTAGGTGCCGCAAGAGACGGCCAATGAGCAACAACAACGAACATTCTACAAAAATCGAGTCCAAAGAAGGATGTCAAACCAGAGCCATCGAAAGATTACATTCACATTCGGGCCTGTAAGGACCAAGCCACGAATAGCCACAGCTTAGCAGAAAGGGTTAGATGCGAGAGGATCAACGAAAGAATGAGATATTTGCAAGATTTTGTTCTCGGTTGCAACAAGGTTATGGGTAAAGCAATAATGTTGGATGAAATTATCAACTATGTAAAGTCGCTTTAGCATTAAGTAGAGTTCCTGTTTGCAGTTAATCCACAGCTGGACTTCAACATCGATCATCTTATCCCTAAAGAGATGATGGCTGCTCCTGCTACCTGCGGGAAGTTTTCTGCTACCCCAACCTCTGGGCCGTTGGCTACAGACATTGCTTCCTTCATTCAATTCCAACATATTCAGTAGTAAACAAGCAAGCTTGCATTCGGTAGACCGCCAATGAATTGTAATGCCTAGAACACTGCAAATTAGGGTTCTGTCCTATGACAGGTTCTCACTTTCAGAACTGTCCATGACTTTTGCCGGAGATTCACGATTCCTGAGAAAATGTCACGAATCGTTCATGGCGGATTCGGGCACATACAAAAGCATCTAAAATCCGCATTGGGTACGTAAATTATAATTTTTGATGCAATGGTGTTCAATTTTCAACCATAACATTTATTGTCCATTAAAATCTTACTTGTTTTTACCTGCAAATCACGTCCAATCTTACTTCTTGTTTTTACTGCAAATCGCATCCGTGTCTAACACCTTTTATTGACAGCCGCTCCTACTCCGCCATTCGTAGATAATTGGATGCTTTCACTGCCAGACTCTCCAAATGCTTGTATTTCTCTTTTCCAGCATTGAAATTCTTTGTTTCACCTTTAGTTTTTTTTATAATCTCACCGCATTTGCGAGCAATGACAAAGCAAAAGATGAGTGTTTCTCATGACCAATGAGGTCTTGTCTGCCGAGTCTAATTTGGGTGAAGACGTTGTTGTCACCTTTTGTCTAATTTTCTATGAAAAATATTTAAAAAGAAAGGTCTATATGGATTCTTTATTTGGGGTTGCTTACGCGAACCTTCACTTCCTGGGCTCCAAGTTACCTAGTATAGCGATGTTCCTGACATGATAAGTCCTTTTTTCATTTACATAAAAACACCGTGTCGCTTACTAGTTTTTTGATTCAGTCATTTTTTTCTTTGAGATTCTTTTTTTTCGTACTTTGGTTAAATATAGCAAGATTAGGTTAAATATAGCAAGATTAATGGTCCAACCGCATATTTGATTAATGTGGTTAAATATAGCAAGATTAATATTAGAAATTTTCTGTCTCTATCTTTATTTATTTATTTATTTGACGTTGTAGAGTTTAATGTTAAGACTAACGCTCGAAGAAAACACACTGAATATTTATTATACTTTTCATCATTTAACAATTTCAGAAGAGGTTAGTATGCAACGAGACCTTTCTTTAATGTTTTAGATAATTGAGTTTTATTTTTCAAGTGTGCTTAAGTTCTTAGTGCATCAATGTCTTGTTACTTTTTAAAGGTGTACTAGAAAAAAAATTACTAAAATGGTTTTGCATTATCATTAAGCTTTCAAAAAACATTTCAATTTTAATGCCTCTGATACAACATTCTGTTTGTTTCTAGTTTAATTGTAGTTATTACACTTTTTTCTTAGGTTGACTAATTTGTTTCTTTTGATCAAAGCAGAGAAAAGATTAATGAACAGAATCAGAATTATGCAGACCAAACCCTACTTGTAGTCGTCGATTGGATCTCTTTTGCATGCATTAAAGCCACTATTTTTCAACTTGGGCTTTATTCCTTCATTCAAAGAAACAATTTCTTCATGATGCCATATTTCATATTTTATGAAATCCCACCCCTATTTCAACAATTATTAAGTACATTTGTCTATGATTTTCAGATTTTTTTTCCTATTCCTTATTGAAATTTTATCTTGTATTTTTAAATTTATCACTATTTTGTATTTTCAATTTTACCCCTGACTCTATTATTGTTTTGCATTTCCAAATTTATTGCATTGAATGACATTTTAGTGTTAAAGCTCTTAAGACATTTTTCTAAAAGCTCTTTGCTAGCAGAAAAAGAAAAAATAGATACCCTTAGTCACAGTAATTTGGGCAATTGGTAAATATATCTAATTGTAATTTTTTTTAAAATTCATTTTAACTTTTATGAAGAGTAGCAATCATATCTCATTTTATAATTTTTATCATTAATATTTACAGAGTCATAAAGATGAGCTCTATGCAAGACATAGATAGCAATGAGAATGAAATAGATAGTACTCTATTGGAGGAAAATGCATCGCAAGAAGAAAATGTCTTAAATTGTAATGTGGAAATTTTGAAACCATTTGCAAAAAGTAGATTTATTTTGAAATTTTCATTAAAACAATTCGTAACACAATTAGACACTTGTAGGAGTGGAGGAGGTGAAAACAAAAGATGGAAGTGTTATGTATTTAGCCATAAATTCATTACAAGTGGTACACAAATACATCATCATTTCTTTCAGACATTAGAAAATAAAATAGGAATAGGTGTTATTACATGTAAATTTTCATATCTTAATATTCAAGAAGCTATGTATGACTACTTTCAAGCAAAGACTATGATAAAGAGCATTACTGTAAGTATTCAACCAGCAAAGGATGTTGTACAACCAGTAAAAAGAAAAGTGCTTAAACAAATAGAAATAAGTTTTCAAGTTGAGAAAAAATAAAAGTTGATATCAGTATTGCAAAAATGTTCTATGCAAATGAATTACCATTCAAACTTGCTCGTACTCCTTCATTTAAAGAAGTAATTCCTTGTGCCATTGAAGCATGTAATATTTTTAATTTTTAAATTATCATTTTTTATTTAAAATTATTAGTAAAACTAATATTTTTATATGGCAGGTCCATCTTATATCCCTTCAATTGAAGATAAAATTCAAAATGATCTTCTTGATAAAAGGTATAAACTTTGCATGAAAAAGTTGGAGGAATGGAAGCAATTTTGGCAATTATTCTATTATAATGGATAGATAGATTGATGTTCGTCAACGTCCATTAATTAATATTATAATTAGTTGTCAACTTGAACCATTTTTTCTTAATGCTACAGACTACTCCAATCATATAAAAGATGCTAATTTTCAAGCCAAATTATTAGAGACAGCAATTACAACTATTGGTTCAAGCAACATTATTCAAATTATAACAGATTCAAATCCTGTTTGTAGGCATGTAGGAAAATGATAGAAATGATTCATCCAAATATATTTTGGACTCCTTGTTGTGTTCATTCTCTAAATAATACACTTGGTGATGTTGGTAAAATTGATTGGGTAAAAAAGCTTATTATAGATGCAAGAGATATACAAATTTTCATTTGCAATCATCATTATTCAAATTCCTTCTTTAGGAATGTAGCAAAAATAAGACTTTCAAAAAGCCTATAGAAACAAGGTAATAGAATACAAAAATCTATATTGTGTGTTTTTAAGAAATTTGATTTATTAATGATAAACTAATTATAAATTTTGTAAAATAGGTATGCTTCATATTTCATAATGTTGGAGAGAATGCAAGAGATACAAGAATCATTACAAACAATGGTTATAACCAGTAAATGGAAGAATTAGGAGGAAGCCAACACAACTATGGGAAAGAGTGTTAGAGAAAAGATTTTATTAGATGAGTGGTGGAAACAAATGAAGTAAAAAATAATTTATTTGAAATATAATTCTTTATTTTTTATTGTTTACATCTTTATATCTTATTAAAAATAAGTATTTGTTATATTGTAGGAGGATTGTTAGCATCTTGCAACCTATTGTTGATTTTATTCATTATGCTAATACAGATACACCTGCATTAGGAGAAATTTATGTAATTTATGAAAATAGGTTAACAAAAATTAAAAAAAGGTTATAGAAATGGATAGCTCTCTTGATTTTTATACTACTCAGTTACTTCCATTGATTCTAAAAAGATGGAATGCTATAAATACCCCATTACATATGGCTGCATATGCATTAAATATTAAGTGGTATTCTTCAAAACATAGAGATAAAAATCCAACAAGGCCTTGTGATGATTTTGATGTAAGAACAGGTTTTTTAGAATATGTTAAATGGTTATATTCACCTTGTGAAGCTAGCTTAATTAGAAAGGAATGGCTTCAATTTACTAAAGGACATACAAAAGCATTTAAATGTGAATATGCTATACTTGATATGGATGGAATAGCTCAAGAAGATCTAGGTAGATGGTGGAGTTTGCATGGTGGAGATACTCCTAGACTTCAAACTTTCTCAAGTAATGATCAGTTTTTTATTAAACATATAACAAATATTAATACGTATTAATTTCCTTAATTAATTTATGAAATGTGAANCAACATATTCTTTCATTCATCAAATCAAAAGAAATAGTTTGACTCCAAAAAGAGCTAAAAATTAATATCTGTTCATAGCATGATTAGATTAGAAGAAAGAAAGGAAATAAAATATAGGCAATCACCTACTCTTCATTGGGATGTTAATCCAGAAGATGATGATGTTCCAATAGTTGATGATAGAGAAAGTTATTCTACTAACATAGTTAATGTTCCTGTAGAAATAAATCTTAATATTGATGATTCAATCCTTGATGAAGATGATTACCATGCAAATGATATTAATGACATAGAACAAAATGAAATAGGTTTTATAAATTTACTTTTTAGAGTAGAGTAAGGAGAAAATATAGGCCAAAATTAGAATTTGAA
>MNCI01007002.1:260702-322458 GCA_015680685.1 Gnetum montanum | reverse complement strand
TAACACACAAGACTTAATACTTAATGTTTCATTGCAATCTTTTATGCAATTTTTAAGCATTAACAATATTTTGAATTTACATTGTACTTGTTCTATATTCTACAATGAGATTTAATTTTTGAAAAAAATTAATATATTTAAATTTTCTCTATCAGGTCCCGCTGTGAACCCGTCCCCACTTTTTCTTTAGGCACACATGAATCCTCAATTCCTCGCTTGCATGAATCGGATTCTTTTGATGCATAGCTTCTGAGGAATGTACAACCACCTTTGCCAACCTAGTGAACTTCCTCATGGCATTGACTTGGAATGTTTCAAGGAGGGCATTGAGCCCAAATGGGAAGACCCAGAATGTGATTCAGACGGAAAATGGATTCTCACCATCCCACTAAAAGACAGGATGCTTATGGACGATTTCTGGTTGACTACGCTGGCTTTGGTAGGAGCATAATTTGATGATCGTGCTGAAATATGTGGAGTAGTTATTAATGTACACCCAAGGCAATGCAAGATGTGACTATCGACCAAGAATGCCACTAATGAATCGCTGATGAACATCGGTACACAATGGAAGAGATTTCTTGGCTGCACAGAAATCATAGAATACGTATTTCATGAGGATGTCAAAATGGGAAAAATTAAATTTGGCTTCACCGTGTGATTTCTGTGGAAAATTTCTTGGAACATATTCTGGAAGACGATTGTTAAGGTTTTGAATATAGTGTACTCCTATGTGATAAAATTATTATTTTGATTTATGCGTGCTTGTCGTCAAGATGGCTCTCATGGTGTCATGCATGGAGATGGATTATATATATATATATATATAGGAAGCGACACCGCCAAGCACAATTTGAAGGATCTGCCCATCTAGAATACTGTTAATGTTCCCGTCAAGGGCTAGACCGTCATCAGGATGATGGCCAACAATCCAGGGGCGTGGATCTTGCATTGCCATTTGGATGCACACATCTCGGTGGGACTGGCCACGGTTTTCATTGTGGAGGACAGGCCGACCGCCAACACCACAGTTATTCCACCACCTACAAATTCCACCGCCAGCTAGTCGTTTTTCTATGGAAAATCCAAGGAAGCACAATGCCTACGTGAAGCATCACGTACAGTGAAGATGTGGCTTTTGAAGATTCCATGTTAATTTGAGATATCCATGATGCCAAACTTAGTAGTTGCACCAGTTTAAATAGATTGGTACCTAATATTTTTATACCAATCCATTATTAAACAAATTATTTTTAAACGTTGTTAAGTATAAATAAGATATTCCACTTTGTATTGAAACATAGAAGAGAAAGAAGACGAGTTGATACCCATGCAAAAACCACATCAAGTTGAAGTCAATTTTCTTCAAAATCATTAAGAGAGGATCTGTTGAGCCTTGTGGTGACTATTGGTTTCCATTATGGAGCTGTCAAGGTTGCTACATTGTGAAGACAACAAGGAAAAATTGCATATTAGGCAAAGTCTCCCTTGTGATCCTTGAAATTTCTATTTGTATTCTTAATTTCAATTTGATTTAATCATTAATTTTCATTCTTGAACTTAAGATTAGAAGTTAGAATGAAAATTTATGTTTTTACTTATGAGTGACAGTCATAAGTGTAGAATTTGATTGGATTTGATTCTAATTATTTTATATCTTGATGATCTTTTGACTTTGAACCATTCCTCCATGGATACAACTTGTAGGTCAATCACAAAAAAGATGACAATTTATGCAAGGAAGATAATAATTAAAGTAATTCAACATTGAATTTTTCTTGGCTCATCACAACTTAGCCTTCAAAATAGAGAATCGAAATCATTAGAGGGCAAATCATTGAAGTAGCAACAAAACTTTGATAGGGAAGCTAATTCAATTGGGTATTTTACTCTAGTAGCCTGAAAAATTATTTCAATGGTAAGTATCAAATTCTAGGATGAAGAGCATCCAAGATTCACCATTGAAAAAAACTAACATTTTGGAAGCTTTTGCATGTGTAGAACTATTTCTTCAAGAATTGGTCTCAAAGAATGTAGCAAATTTGTTTGGGAAGAATATTTTTTGGTGTAGCTGAGTTCATCATCCCCTCCTTTCATTCCAATGACTAATTCTAAATGCTAAACTCTGACCATTGCATATACCACTGTCAATTTCAAAGCTCTTTGCAGCCTACCCTATTACCACTGACACAAGCTATCTCGATTTTGTTGGTCAAGTACACAAGTGTTATTGCTGCTAATTAAATACCCTCCTATTGATGATCATTTGGGATTGCCAACATTTTCCTTCAAGTCTCAAGAAGCTAGGTAGCAATAAAAGCATCCATCATTGGAAGCAATGATTCAATAACCATCAGCCTCCCTAATACTAGGACCACCACACATTTGATATTGTTGTAGACATTTTTGGTGATTTGATCACCTCCTAAAGGAATTGTCAAATTATCACTATCACTAAACATCTTCACATATGTGATCTCACCCACAACAACAACTGCATATGAAAATCCATGGTTTTTAACAAAACTTGGATCTACATTTTCCTCAAAAATAGCCTCTATGTTTTTTTAAGTGGACATAATTCCACTAAGAATTGTAGTTCCTATAGTTAAGTTCCATTCAATCCTTGTCATTCAATTGTCCATTCACCACACTAGTAACCAATGTTATTGGCATGGGTTCCTATGTATCATTATAATGCTCATCATAAGGTTTAAAAATCCTAACAACTAAAGCAAGTGGAATGTTGATTCTTCTCTTTTTTACTGTGAATCTATCATTAACTTCAAAACAGTCTAAATCATCCATGATATAGCTACTAGATGTTTTCAAAAGAATTTTGTATTCTACACAAGATAATGAGCTCAAAATCATAATTACATCTTTATCACTTAAATTCAATTAAGCCTTGTCTCTAAATAAGCTTAAACATTCCTTTTGAACTTAGTGAATTACCAGCACAACACTACAAAATATGATATCATTTGCATCTTCTAGACTTGCATACACTACAACAACAAGGGTAGTCTTGCTAATGAAATTTTGAATTGAATTTTTCTTAACAAATTGCTACTCCATGAAATGGAAGAAAATGCCAACATTAACCTATAACCTTCACCATCCAACTTGAGGCAAGTTTTCATTGTAAATATAAGGTTAGTAACCCATGAGTTGTAATCTTACATACTTTTAACTTTTGGGGCTGAAAAAAGTCCTCGTAAGTTGCTACAAGATCACTTCCCAAGTAGAAAAAGTGCTATTATGTCTATATATGGGCTTGGAAAGGCTAAATACGCCTTGAGGACTATCAAATTTGGCATTTTCATGGGTTTTTGTAGAGGTATAGCCTCAACTATGTTGAAGCCATCTACCCCCAAAGTAGAAGGTGTTGGATTTTCATTTTCTTCAACAAAACCCAGCATAGTCACCAGCAGAACCTAGCGTAGCTACACACATCCAACGTTGATGTTGTTGGATTTTCCATTTTCCCAACAGATGAGTCATGTTTTTGTAGGGCTTTGATATCAAAGCCACATTATCAGGTATCTGATATCAGGGCACAACCTCCAATGTCAAGGATCCAATATCACCTCATCCATGCTAGCCTATAAATACAACACTTAGGTGCATGGTTTACATATAGATTTGAATAGCTTTTAGATGTAGACATAGAGAAGTTTTGTTATTTGTTTTCAATGCATGCCCGCAATGTAATGTTAAGTGATTGTACAACATCCTTATTTGAGTGTGACGTACTTGGACACGTTACATGTTCAACAATAAAGATCAAGATTACATTCATCATTATAACATCCACTTAGCTTTATTATTATTTTTAATTACTTAAATACTTATTGGTTTCCTTAGTTAATGTTTATCATTTATTTCTTTTTATTATTTCTATCATTAAGTGGAATGACTATAACTAATAGTGAGTGCTTAAGCATAAGTACTTGGTAACCCAATAGTGTTATTGTTTGGTATGCCCAGTAACAATATGCTTGGTAATCCTAGTGGTAGTTATGCAAAGTGCAAGGCAAGTACGAAAGGTTAGAAATGGATACTCATCACATATAGGCTAGTTTAAACTTTACTTTCCATTGTTACTTAGTTTAAATCATTAGTTTCCTTATTATCATTAGGAGTAGCATAAAGTCGAAACAACATCAAGAATCATATGCCTCACTTTGGACTAAACCATACATGACAAAGCTACCACTAGTTCAAGTGGGAAGATAGCAAACTACGATCAAGGCATAATGATCTAGATGCCACAATTAGTTCCATCCATAGAATTCAACCAAATCATGTGTAAACACTTGTGATTTGTATGGTTGGGTGTAAGGGTACCTCACTACTCATCATTGGCACCATTTCCATGGAGTGGTACTAGTTATTTTATGCATGATCGTTATAAACACATTAATGATTTATCTCTCAAAAAATATTGAGTCACACACATTATAAACTAACAACAATGTCTATTTCACATGGCAAGGATAATGCATTGTATGAAGAGAACATTCATTGGAGAACTAATGAGATATATATTAAAGAAAATTGGAGTGACCAACCTCATATAGGGATTTCGTATGTTCATAACCATCTTGATTACACTCAAGGACTACAGTCACCTAAGGCAAACAATCCTTGAGGAGATGAAGTAAGTCCTAGACTAGGGGAGGCCCTAAGGCTTGGGACCTTCTCAAAACCTAGAAAATATAAATCAAGGGACCAAACGGAGAACTAGAGGAGCCATGGTAATTCTC
This sequence comes from Gnetum montanum, assembly GCA_015680685.1. Classification (NCBI taxonomy): domain Eukaryota; kingdom Viridiplantae; phylum Streptophyta; class Gnetopsida; order Gnetales; family Gnetaceae; genus Gnetum; species Gnetum montanum. The sequence continues at coordinate 317,689 of MNCI01007002.1, read as the reverse complement.
CTAGTTCTTCATCTTCCTCTTCCTCTTCAACATCTAGTTTTAATGAAGATGAGTGTAGGTATAGAGATAAAGCTCCATTATGGGGTTGAAATAAAAATAGAAATTGAAACCAAGGACAAAATCCATGACATCAAAATGAGCATAGAAAAAATCATCACAATCAAACAAATAGAAATATACATTTTCACCACAACATGTCTAATGATGATGAACCTTTATTGGTGACTAAGAGCATGACATAGATCATAGAGGTAGTTAAAATACCCTACAAGCATAGAAAGGGAAGTTACATCAAACGGCTTAATATGAATAAAATTTCTAAATTTGCGAGAGGCTATAATTCTGATCCACAACATCATTGACAAAATTTCCACGATGCCTACATCTTACCGAACATTGAAAGTGGGTGGCAAAAGCTTAAACTCTTTCCTAGGATACTAATAGACAAAGCTGAAGTGTGATATAGATTGTTGAAATCAAATTTAATCCATCAGTAGTCCACAATGTTGGAACTCTTTAACAAGAAATGCCAAACCTATGCGAGGGTGTCCAACCTAAGGAAACGAATCCAAGGATGGAAATATGAACAACATGAACCCCTGGATATGGCCCCAGATAGATACTATTCTCTACTATATAGATGTCCAAGCCATGGTTTCTCTAAGGAAGAGCAACTTTTCCACATCATAGATGGGCTTCATAGTCAAACGAGAGAGACCCTTGGGGGTATGCTCAAGGTTGATTATATGAACTAAGAACCTATCAGATCCAAAGGCTAATCAAATGTGTAGCAAAAAAAAGAAGAAAAGCTATGTAAATGAGAGAATGTTGATGAATATCATTAGGACCAAACTCTTCAAAAGAAGAGAGTTCATCTCTATGATAAGGAAAAATAAGCAGCTCTTGATGAGGTGATTTCATAACAAACCTTGCCAATGCAACAGTCTATTACTAAACTTCAAGAAAGGCTAGATAAGATGTCAAAATGGATAAATGAGAAAGTTACAACTTGCATAGAAATCATAGAGGAAAGAGTAACACCAAACAAATTAAGTAACTACAAAAAAAGGAGGAAAAAGAACCAAGAAACAGCTAGGAACACTTATTGGCAAAAAAGGAAAATAGTTGTAGAAGAAGAGGCTATAGACTTTACCATAGAAGAAGATGATGGATGTGACATCTGCCTATATGACTACCCAGAGGGTTATTTCCCTATCATGTTACATCTACATAAGTATTGGGCTTTTGCATTGAATCACAAATTCATACAAAAGTAAATGCCTAGGAAATTACCTTACTCACAAGGTAATTACAAATATTCCTACAACCAACCATACTATCCTAGTGGGACTTCTTATCAACCTCACTATCAAATGCAGTGGCAAACCCCATAGTCATAGGGGAGGCCATCATCAAACCAGCACTACCCTTACTATCAATCAGACCTATATGGATATTATGTTCAACAACTTGTTTCCCCAATTAGTTTGAATTTCTCTACTTCAATTCACTACTACCACTCTCCCGAATATCATCAACTCACAACATCTTCTACGGGATAACCACCTCATGCCTCTTGTCCTCCATCACCTCCTCAATATTCTCATACTTTCCTTTACCATATGTCACCACTAATAACATAGGAAGGTTTGACACCATAACATCAATGAAATAATGTCACTTATGCTTCAAACATACACAAAAAGGATAGTGCTAGTAGATCCCCATCATAATCTTGGAAATATCCTTTTTTTAGGATGGTTCCCACACATAAGCACAGCACTTGTGGACCTACTAACTCATCCAAATGAGCACAATGCTAATCAAGTGCAACAAATTTCCTTTCACAACCAATGTCCTCCAATCCTATGCAAAGGCCAACCTCTGTCATTACTCCAACACCTAACAAAAGAAATGAATCTAGCACTGTGAAGAGACAAAAAATCCATGCATAACTAATCATGATAAAGGATACAGTCATGGGCCAAATGTCTACAAAGTTAACACAACTCCTACTCTAATCCACCATACATTTAAAAACCAAATGTGTGAGCAACAACCCATATACGCAACCACCACAAAACCAAAAGACACCCAGTGGCTTAACAATGAGGATTTAACACTATTTCACAAATGCATGAAGCTTGCCTGCCCACTCATTAATTCTTGTCATGGCCAAAACCTTAGTCATGGGGGAGATGCCCCATCCTAAAATCAAGAATTAATAAGTGTTTTCCATCTTTTTTTTTACAATTTTATATCATTTTCTCATTTCTTGACACTAATTTTTTCCATCTTTTCCAGCTTTTTTGACACTTTTTTTTTTATTTCCTTTATTAGTAATCTTGATTGTGAATGAAACAACATGATGTAGCCCATTGAGGTGAGGTTTTCTCTATGTTATCAAAGTCATGATGGACTGATTATTTCAACAATGAGGCCATGTCATCCATCCATCCATCCCATCAATAAGAGGTTCTTACCATGGTCATTATGATATTCTTCATCATTATGCCTAGTAACAATATGCTTGGTAATCCAGTGGTAGTTATGTGAAGCCCAAGACATGTACAGAAGGTTAGGAATGAATACTTATCACACGTAGGCTAGTTTAGACTTTACTTTTCATTGCTAATTAGTTTAAATCATTGGTTTTCTTATTATCATTAGGAGTATCATAAGGCTAAAACAACATCAAGAATCATATGTTTCACTTTAGACTAAACCATACGTGACAAAGCTACCACTAGTCTGAGTGGCAAGATAGTGAACTACGATCAAGGCATAATGATCTAGATGCCACAACAAGTCCCATCCATGGAATTCAATTGGATCATGCATGAATGCTTGTGATTCATATAGTTGGGCATAAGGGGTACCTCACTACTCATTACTAGTAATGATCAATGTAGACATGACAATTTTTTGATGTGGCAACACAACTAGCAAAGTCATCATGGATTTCCAATAATTGATATTTGGCCAATGTAGCCACCACATATTTAGCAAATTTCAACAAGTGTCAGCATAGTCCTCCAAGGCCAACATAGTTGAGGTGAAGGCCAGAATAATCACAAAAGTCATTTTACTATTTTTAGTATGTGCATGTGTTTTGATGATCCTAGTGTATCAAAACTTACCAGAAATGATCAACTACACTGGAATCATAGTCATTACATCTACAAATAGATATCAATTTGTCAATAATCATGGCAAAAATTTGTATCATTGAATCAGCAACCTAAAACCTATAAAACCAAATCTTAAACACCATAGTTAGGTTCCATACTTTAGTAATTTTGAGCAATCTCAAATGAGAATTTGTACAACCCATAACCTTATTTTACAACCTTAACCACTCTTGAATCCCATATGGCATCTACCCTAAGCACTAGAAGCTCTTAGCATAGTCCCACTAGAACAAGAGTGTACACCACTATTAACACCACCTATAGCCAAAGTTGTAGACTTGAATGGAAACCAGCAAGGAGTTACAAAATATTAGAACTAGGAACTACCTAGACCATGGAGATTGATTGCAGAACACAACCTACTAGCTCTAACAAGCTTCAAGATCCATTCAAGCCAACTTATTATGCATTGAACACACCATCTGTACTATTTAAACTTTACACTTTCATTCAATAAAATTTTCAATTCATTTGTAGTGTAGATTTATTTTCAAGTTTAATTATGTATTAATTCATTTTCATTCAAATCTATAATTTCATTCATGTTTTTATTCCCATTTACATTGTGTAAATCCCTAGGTGATTAACAAGACCATCCAAGGCACCTTGGATCCTATTTTCAAAGGCCCTTGGGATTCAAGGTTAGGTTGTGGCCACTTGGGATTTTTGGTTTTCTAGTGACCAAATTTTCTAGGCGCTACAGTTTTTGGTGCTAGAAGGAGGGCTTGAATCTTTGCCCAAATTCTCAGCCCAAAAACCTATTAAAACCCTTTTTCAACTATTTTTAGCATTTGCAAAAAACATTTCTAGCATTTAACTTTAAAAACTAGCATTGGCATCCCAATTCCTACCCACAATACCTAGCATAGTTGTGGTGGTGGTTTGGATGTTTACTGTATTTTCATAGCAGTTGTTGGATTCCCTAACACCCAGTGTAGTCAACATCAAAACATGTGATTTTTGCCTTCTGAAACTTGCATTTAGAACCTCAATGCTAATGTAGACACATTCCAAAATCCAAGTACACCTATTGTGAATTTCTATAGTAAGAAGCTAGCGTAGTCCAGGGAGAAAATCAAAATTTGCATAATTAATTTCTCAAAATAATGTACATAATAATTTGCAAAAAAAATTAGTTTGGTTTTCTCAAGTTAAAATCCATTTTTCACCATCTACCTCAACATAGTTGGTTGGAAAATACAATGGTCTACTGCACCCTTTCCAATGTAGACACCACTAAGAAAACCAACGCAATTGGTGTTACCAACTTCAAAACCTCAACACAATTTTCTTGAGCACAGTATACATTGTTTACACTATAGTAGCCATTTCAAACCATTCTTTTCATTTATAGCCAACTACACTAATTGGGGTAATCTTGCTTACTAAAATTTTTACTAAAAGAAGTAAAAAGTCAAAAACATTTTTGACAATGCCTTTTGGCAAGCCCACCATTTTTCCCATTAACATAACCAACATGACATCTAGCTAGAATGGAGTAAGGATCCATAATTCTAGAGACCTCACTATAGCTAAGCATAGATAATCTCTCAAGTAATGAGGGCAAAGCCCAAGCATCGTTGTAATCAATGAAGAGTACTATAAGTTCATCTGTGATAAAATCTAAGCTAGGCTACTCCTTCCACACACAAAGGCTAAACCCAAGCATGAGTATGAGTTAGTCCATTATAATGGAAAGGAATACATATCCTCTCCCTATGATAAAATACCCTTGAATGATGTCCATGCATGTATAATTTCTCAATTAATTGAGATGGAAGAGTCAGATGCAAAATCGAGCTTGAAGAGCCAACACGATTAGTTTGAGGCAAAGCCCAAACCAGAAACCTTCATAGGGGGCCTATTCCAACAATTGGCCCCTCAAACCACCACAATCACTTTATCCCTACCTATCTATTCCATGGGACAAGCATCTCAATCATCATCTCTTGTATACCCAACCATGTTTGGGTTGGTACCCATTATAATGGTCCATCAGGCACAATCTGTGCCCCAAATGGCCTCTCTCTTTTCTTCCATATCCTTTTCCATGTAGCCTTGGTCTGCACAACCTTCAACAATTGCTCTCACTACCATGAACCCATTTTCTATACCAATGGGCCCCATAGTAGGACTACAAACAACCTAGGGGACACAAACATTGTTTGTCCCCTTTGTGCCTCAAGTGTTGGCACAAATATCATTTTCATTATTTAGTTTACCCATGACCACCATAACCTAGCCTATCCCCTCTATACTACAACCCATCATGATGCCACAAGCATAATTAACATTGCAACCTTTTGTACAAACACTACAACCTATGGGAATATCCCAAGGACTGGGTCAGGCATTCTAGATGATCTAGGACTTAATGAAAGAGTTACAGAATTTCAAGACTTCCATAAGCTAGATAGTGAAGATAATGGATTTTCACTAAGATGATCCCGTTAGCCTTGTTTTCCCACCAATAACTCTTCCACTAGGCATCTCCATTCCCAAATTCACTAAGTACAATGGTAAAGGTAACCTAAATGCCCACATGATAATCTTTTGTTCCAAGTATCTATTACTACATGCCTAATCACATACCATCATGTAGATCTTCCCTATATCTCTAACCAGAAAAGCCTTGGACTGGCATCATGCATTTCCAAGAGGATCCATATTCTCTCTTGAAGACTTAAATTCATAATTTTTTAATTGATGAGTAGCAAGGTACCCCTACGTCCAACCATATGAATCATAAGCATTCATGTGTGATCCAGTTCAATTCCACAAACTTTAATTATCAAGTATGCTAGAGCTAAATGATGAGTTCATGTTGTCCATTCATTGTCTTCCCAATCTCACTTGTGAAATGCAAGTGTATGGTTAAGTGTGACTGAGGCATTAAACCAATTTTATGTTTTATCAATTTGATCACCTAAAACAATAATGAAAGTGAGAGTAATTAAATGCTAAGTGAACTACTATCTAATCTAGCCTAACACAAGTAACCATCCCCACTTCCCAGACGTATCCTGAACTTCATGTAAACACTACTAGGTTGTCAACTGTTAACTGTTTTTGAGCTAACAAGTGTCACACATATGTTCGAAGGGGTCATGCTTGTGTATTTTAATTAATTTCTTAATTAATTAAAATTAATTTTTGAATGAATAACATTAAATGTGAACTACATGAAATCATAATGTATAAATGCATAAATAAAGAAAGTCTTAAGTGCTGCAAAGATGAATCAAAGAGCTCATCTTTATTGCCAACACAATGGTGTGTTCAAGTACATCAATTCTTGAATAAAGATCCAACTACACTTAGACCTCCTGCTATGGGCATTTGGAAAATATTCTAACTCTCAAATAAACAAACTACAAGAATTTCACTGCTTGACTGAAAAACTCCTTGAATCGTGTGCCCAAGGGTTATATTTATAGGCCTAGGAATACCCTGCAATATCACATACCCAATATTGCATCTTGGGCCACGATATCATGTACTTGATATCGTGTACTAGATATCGTAGCCACCCTAATATCAAATACTTGATATTAGGGCTCATGTAAAATACAATACATCATATCCCCATGACTAAATGAAAACTCATCCTTGAGTACAGAAGAAGAGGAACAAGTCCCCTACAAAATATATTAGGAGGTATGAAATGTTTAACTAACATGCAAAGTGACACAAAGGAAATAGACAAATATAGAAGTTCCCAAGCATACATCATTGCAATTGTGTACAAAATTGGGTGTTCATGACAACAAGAAAGAACACCCTCAGATCCAATGGACATCCAACCCCTCTTGGCAATAGAAGAATGAGGAAGAGGTAGAAAAGATCAAGTGGTCATGAACAATCTCTTGTAAGTGATATTGCTACATCATCCTTGGTGAAGACAGTCCCACTTCTAGTCCATGCTTTCCACTGCAATCACAACAAAATCAAGGATTAGTATATAAAGTGTAACACATAGTGGTTGAATACCTTGTCTCATCAGTGGTTATACCTAGCTAAGTTGTGATTGTGGTAGATTGGTTGCTTGATAATGTTAGTAGTAAGACTAACAAATAGGTTAGGTAAGAGAAGTGGTCCATAAAATTAGGAAAAATATTAACATGAGAAATACTAAAAATAGGGTATAGAAATTCACAATAATAAAAAGAAAGAATTCACTAAAGACACTTGTGAAGATGCACACAATTGGATGGCACTGATGAGGTAAATAAAAAGAATTCAATTGTAAAAATTTCTAAAGTTAAAGAACTTAACTTAACCAAACCAAAAGATATGCAAGTGGGTCCTCCCCAAAGTAGGCATAGGCCTTTTATGCCCTTTCATAACTTCAAACCAAGGAGTCTATAGGCTTTGTGGATGATTAATGGTTATGGAGGGTTAAGTACAAAAACCGAGAAGTAACTTAACTGAGAATCCTGACACATCGAACCAAAACATCAAATCAAAAAATGAAACTAACAGTGAGGTGAGACATGAAAAACATAGATGGATGAGAGAGAAAATGGAATGGATTTCCTAATTATGGTCACATGAAGTCCCTTGTGGAGTTTGTGATTAAATGACTCGATAAGATCCATCCTTAGTCCAGATCAAAACTAGCCACTTTCAATGACTTTGCATTGACATTCTAAGACTAGACCATATCCTGAGACACAAGAATGCTCCCACAAAACAACCACCATTCCAAATTGGAGAAGAAGTAGGAAGTGAGAAAGGGCCTTAGTTAGAGGAAACAAGACCGGTCCCATAACTAGTGCTTGTAGCCCTTTTATTTGGTCTAAGGGATGTTCTTTGAATTTTTATATATTTTTGCACTTTTTTTTTTTTGAATGGGAACCATGCCATGCAAAGATCCATGCATTCTCACATTTATTTTTTCCAAGTGATGTGCTTTGAATCCTCATCTTTTTTCTTTTTTCTTTTTTATGAGGACCATACCATGCAAGGACTTATTCAACTTCGTGTTGTGAAATGACATGAAATGGTGAGAAGTTTACAAGAACACCCACACACACAAGAAAATGGAAAATCACAAAGAATACTACATCCCTTTGAAGCCACACCTTATTCGAACCTTTGAATCCTTTCCAACTCTGGAAACTACACAAGTCACAAATTTATTAAAGTTGTATTAATGAAAAAGGGACTACACATTTCCAAAACAAGGAAAACCATAGAGTATGTGGATGGATGGATGATGTGGACTCACTACATGTTACATGAAAAAAAAACCATGTCCTAGTTGTTATTATTCAAAACCAGAAACTAGATATCAACAATCAAATCACAAATGATACACACCACCATCGAGTAGCACATTACCATTGTACCTAGCACCTTATTAGCAAAAAGAGTAGAAAATTACACTAAACATGAGAAAATATAAAAGAAATTAAAAGATATTAAAGAAATATTAAATATACTAACGATGGTATAAAATAGAAACTTAGAAAAGATCAATAACCTAAAAAACACATAGATGTAAAATAAAGAATATTAAAAACAAAAAATTGTAAGATCAAAAATGTGTAAAACAAAAAGTTGAAAGACTAAGGAGCCTCTTAAAGTATTAGTATGGATGGCCATCTTCCCCACAACTAAGTTGGAAGAAGGAGATCCAAAAGATTAAGCATGGTTGTCCATCTTGTGATGTATCTGTTGAGTTGGTTGGCTTGAGCTCATGGAAAGGTTTCAGTTGTTGGATGTTGACTAATTGCTTCTTTTCTAGGATGCCAAGTTTATATATGATCATGGCCCTAGATGGAAAAGTCTCTTAGATAATGTAAAGTCTTTCCCGCAACATTTGAAACTTGGTTTGTTGAGGTACGTGTGCAGGATTCCAGTAGAGAACCTTGTCTCCTAGTTGAAACTTGTCTTTTCTTATTTTGAGGTCATGGCATTTCCTATTGAATGCCTTATGCACTTTTTTGGATGATAGGGCCATTAATTTATTTTCCTCTAGCAAGTTGAGGTTCATTAATCTTTTCTTTTGTGCTAGACTTAGATCCATGTCAAGGTCATAGGTTGTAGAGAGTGTATGGAGCTTAGATTAAATGGGCAGTGTTGGTAGTTTTTTGTACATGAGCTCATAGGGAGAATAACCTATGGGAAGCTTTCATGTGGAGTGATAGGCCCAATGGGCATCATTTAGTTTGGTTCTTCAATCCCTTTGGTACTTGCTAATAGTATGTGTTAGAATTTTCATAATCTTCCTATTAGTGACTTTAGCTTAACCATTGGCTTGAGGGTGATAAGGTGTTGTGAATTTTTTCTCAACCCCCAAGTGTTGCATAAGTTTTCAAAAAGTGGCACCTATGAAATGAGTTCCATTGTCAGAAATTAATGCATGAGGCACATTAGACATATTTATGATGTTCTATTGTACAAACCGAGCAACAATAGTGGATGTACAGTCAATGATGGATGCTGCTTCTACCCACTTAGTGCAATGGTCAACCACAACTATTATATACGCCTTTCCATTTAACATAGGCACGATGGGACCCATAAAGTCAATGCCCCAAATATCGAATGGCTCGAGAGGTTGAATCCATTACTATGGCCCCTCCATTCAGGTTGTCATTCCACCATCTCTCTGACAATGCACAAGCACATATGAACTAGTGTGCATCTCTAAAGATTGTTGGCTAGTAATATCCTACCATGAGGATTTTTATGGTTGTGCATCTCCTATCATAATGGCCCCCAAAACGGCCTTCGTGAGCATCCTAGAGAACATGCAATTGATCCATGTCAGGGACACACCAGCGTACTAGGCCATTGAAACATACTTTGTAAAGGTTCTTGTTGATTTCCATGAAATGCTTAACCTAGTGAAGAAACTGTTGTTTCTTCTAGGTGTTCAACCCTTGCGACAGTTCTTGCTTGAGCATATAAGTAAGAATGGTGTCACACCATCTTGGTTCATTAGGCATTTGTGCATTAATAGCCCTCGTAAAGAGATATTCATCAAGAAATTGATTAGATAAGGGGCTCTCTTTCTCCTTGTTGTCCCTTCTTAGCCATGATAAGTGGTCAGCAACCACATTTTCCACACCCTTTCAATCTACCATTGTGAGATCAAACTTTTGTAAAATCAAAAGCCACCATATCACATGGGGGCTCACCATTGGTTTATTCATTAAAAATTGGATGGCACTATGATCTGTGTGCATGAACACTTTATAACCAAGCACATAGTGCCTAAAATTTTCTAAGGAAAACACCATCATCATTAATTCTTTTTCTGTAGTGGTGTAGTTTAACTATGCACCTATGATACTCTAGCTTGTGCAATGAATGTAATATGGACATCTTTGGTCATCCATCTGTGTAAGCACTACCCCCAAAGCATAATTTGTTGCATCGGTCATCACATGAAATGGCCTTGACCAATTAAGTGCTTGTAGAATTGGGGTCTCAACAAGCTTTTTCTTTAGTTGTTGAAATATTGTTTCACATACAGGGGTCCAGAAAAATGGTGCATCTTTCTTTGTTGATTCAACCAACGACTTGGCAATTTTGGAAAAGTTCTTGATGAAGCATTGGTAGTAGTGAGTATGACCAATGAATGACCACACTTCTTTAACTATTTATGGTTGATGGGTTATTCCTTGGATGACCCTTATCTTTTTAGGCTCCACCTCAATTCCTACTTTTCAGATACAGTGCCCCAAGACTATGCCTTCCTAGACCATAAGATGGCTCTTTTACCAATTGAGTTGGAGGTTTTTTTCAACACATCTCCTCAACACCTGCTTAAGATGATCCAAGGCTTGCTCAAACGTAGCTCCGTAGGTAGAAAAGTAATCCATGAAGACTTCTAGCCTACTACCAATTTGTTGTTGGAAAATGCTAAGGACTAATCATTGAAATATAGTTGGGGCATTACATAGACCAAATGGCATTTGATAGTAAGCAAAAGTCTCCCACGGACCTATGAAAGTCATCTACACTTGGTCCTTTAGTGCAATTTGGATTTGGTTATAGCCACTATAACCATCCAGGAAGTTGTAGTAGTTATGCCTAGAAATGGTGTCCAACACTTGGTCAACAAAGGGCAATAGAAAATGATCTTTGCAAGTTGCCATATTCAGGCCAAAAGTTGATGCACACCCACCATTTGCCTCCTTTCTTAGGCATAATCACAAATGGGCTAACCCACTTACTATCTACAACAAGGTAGATGAATCCCGCCTTGAGGACTTGCTCAATCTCCTCTTTAACAATTTGCTTTAATTTGGGATTCAATCATTGTTGTGGCTGTTGTTTTGACTTAACAATAGGATCAATGTATATCTGATGCTAGCATATTCTTGGATCTATTCCTATGAGCTCATAATATGACTAGGCAAAGGCTGTTGACCATTTTTTTCACAACATTCATTAACATCTTCTTTTGTCCTATAGTAAGGTTAGCATTAATAATGACTACCTTTCCATTTTTTAATTACACATACTCCATTCCAATTGGTAGTATCTTTAATTCAAGGGGTTCTTATTTAAAATTGTTAGGAATCTCCAACTCTCTCCAATTGATATCATCATTTACTCCCTCAAAGTGCTGGTGATGAACTTGCTTGAGTTCATCCATACGTGCATCATAATCACACGTTAGGCCCTCAGTAGGTTCCATTCACAATGTGCTATTGCTAGAATCAACTGTCAGCCACTGGCTGCCTTCTTGTTTTATGGATTTCACATATAGACATCTTTAGATTTTAGCTTCCAGTGCACACTACTTGCATGCAAAGATAAATGTTCGCTTCACTAATCATAGCTTCTACACACAATGGCACCTTGAATCGTTGTACACAATACATGGAACCCTCTTCTTCTCTATCTTTCCAAATTCAGTTTCTTTGGATATCTCTAAGGAAATATCTCTAAGCCCATTTTAGCAACAATAGTACTTAACCACGTCCTTTCCATAATAATTGGGAAGTCCCCCTTGTAGTTCTTAACCTTGATTACTAGGAAGTCGATAGGATATGACCACTCACAAATAGTGGTCACAATGTCTTCTACTAGTCCCAATGGAATAGTGATGGACTAGTTTGCTAGCTCTAGCCTAATGTTTCTCTTCTTCAAGAGAGGAAGGTTCCATGTAGTGTACATCTCATGTGAGATTAGATTAACACCAAAACTAGAGTCAAGAAGAGCTTTACAAGGCTCATTCCCAAGAATTTGCAAATATACTAAGGAACTCCTGGGATCGGCTAACTTCCTGGGTAGGTTACTAGCTTGAATCCAATCAAATACAGCATGGGTCAACATCATAGTATGGATTTGAGAGGGGCTTTGGTTTGAAGGGGACTTGGATAAAGGTGATGCAAAGGAAAGTGAAGGAGCAGGGCCACTAACCATTAGTGTGCCTGAGGGCTTTGGTGAACTATGAGGTTGGAAGAAGGGTCTTTTCTTTGATCATGGTTCCAACCCACTTTGTTGGCTAACTAATTACAGATTAACCACCCTTGTAGCATTTCTTTATTTTGGTTGGGTAGGCAATTTACCCTACATGGGTGAAGCAAGTGGTAGCTATGTAGGAGGTGGAGGAGTAGGTGTAGGAACAAGAGGAGCATAAGGATAGTAGGTGGCATCCCTCCTTTCATATGGTAGTTGGTAAACTTCAAGAGGGTAGTGATGAGATTGGTAAGTAGCAACATGACTAGAAGAGTCCCCCAGAGATGAAGGTTGTTGAACATAATAACCATAGGAATCTGATTACTGATAGGGGTACTACTATCTTGGAGGTGCTAATGCCCATGATTGTGGTTGCTACCACTACTGGTACAATTCATTAGGTTGCAGTGGAGTTCCACTTGGATAATACTACTATGGTTGGTGGAACTATTAAGAGTTGCCTTATGGTTAAGGCAATCTTTTGGGTGTTTTCCTTTGTGTAAGTCATGGATGTAAGGCATACATCCCAGATTCCTGCAAGTGTGACCCAATTGAATAGCATCCCTTGGGATGTTCATACTGGTAGACGTCACACCCACCATCATCATCTAATTCGTTGTCTACAACCATCTCTATCGCAACCATATTACCCTTACCCTTGGATATGGCACATTTAGGTTTCTTATGTCTTTGATGCTCACACTCACCACTTTGTTATTTGGAATCTTCAACAATTTTTAAGACAGCTTGAAACTTATTGTCCATGGACTCCCATAACTAGACAACCTTAGCCATAATTTCAAACTAAAATTTCTGGAGTGGTAAGGTTTTTTGATTAGCCACCTCATCTCTTGCTGACTCATCCTCACTATCACAAAATCAAACTCCTCTTTTTTGAATGAAAGGGTCCCTATTGTATTCCTCTACATTTTCTAAATTCTCCCTCCTCCCTAGTTACTTACTCAATTAACTTTTGGATCTAACAGGTGCTTAACTCTGTCAGTCTCCCTTGAGCATAGATACTGAGGGTTTTCCTTGTTTTGGATCATAGCTCATCTATAATATGGTGGAGTTGATCAAGCTGAAAATATCCATGGCTAGGACACTTATGCAACAAAGAGTAGTATCAACTAATAACAGTATCCAAGGGCTCATGATTTTCTTGTTTCCAACCTTGGATCTGCTTCCTTAGGTTGGACACTCAAGAGTACGTTTGATATTTTTCATTAAACAATTTTAAAATTGTACGCCACCGCCTGATTGATTCTGGTTCCAAGGACTAGTATCAATTTTCTACTTCCTTAATGAGTTTCCTTGGAAATAATTTTAACTTCTATTAATCATTCTCAATATTCTACAAGGCACATGCATCCTGAAAGGCTTGGAGATGATTTTGCAGATTAGCATCGTAGCCTACCTCAAACTAAGGGATGTTTTTCATGTCCTTATTGAAATTTGTATGTTCACTAAGTTTAGATAGTGCACATAGAACTAAAGTCCCAGGGACTTGCTTCTTGTTGAGTTCGACTCTGCTTGAGGCTGTCTGCGGGGTTCTCAAGCTTCAGTCATGCTGGGGAATATCATGACTTAGCTCGATTCTTGTTAGAGAAGTACTAAGCTCAAAATTTTGTGGTGTTTCACCCACCCTTCACAGCAAATTACGAAAATTAAAGAAATAGATCAAAAAATAGGATGTTAAACTACCAAGCATCTGGAATGACATTAAAATACCAAACGTCCACAATGACGTTAAACTAGCCACGGTCAGAAATGATCGGTTCTTTTAAATTCACTGAAACAACTACAATCTCCTCCCTTTCTTTAACAAAGATGCAATAGTCCACCATGACTTTAAAATGATACTTGTGGCCCAAAATGGCCTTAAACTATAGCACAGTACATTACCAGTGTACCAAACTTCGCTACGTCATTATTGTTTACATTTTTTAAAATTACAATTTCCGCTTATCTTATGTTTACCAGTCACAATTCCATTTTACACTTACATTCACAAATAAAATTGAAAAAATAAAACAAAATATATAAATATATATAATATGGAATGTTAACATGTCAATAAGATGACAACATATTACACCATGATCATGGTTATATCTGTTCTCATACATCCCAGAAAACAACAAAACAAGCCGAAAAACTAAAAATAAAAACTAACAAAAAATGACAAGATTGACAAGACTAACAAGCCAAATTATGCATTAGTATTAGGAGTGGGCTGGTCCCCAAACTCCTCTACGCCATCAGCTCCCATCCCACTAAGGCTAGCCTCACCATCATCATGTCCCTCTCACAAAAAGAAAAAACAAACAACAAAATAAGTAAACATAAACAAACAGATTAAAAGAGAAAAATACTCAAAAGAAAAGATGATTAAAAGCAATAAAATGATTCAAGACTAAAACACTCATAGGTGAGGAAGGCCTGAGATTAGCTTCCAAGTGCCATAGAATCTCTTCTTCGGGCACGCATGCCCAATCTTTCTCAAGTCCGAGGTCAATATTGGCTAAGGTTTTACCCTTGTCCACTGAAGACCAGGAAGGGCACTCAAGAGAAAACATACTTGTTGAAGCTTCCCAAGAAGTAGTGGTAATGGATCTCTTAGGAGACCTCTCCACTTCTGTACATTCAACAAACTTATCATAAGAAGAGCGCAAGCCTAACCCCTTGATAAACATCTCCAATCGGCAACGTTCAATTGATTCCTCTTTCAACCATTTCTTGTATTGATGCTTATGATCTTTCTAATCATAGCCCCATTTACATACTTTGGATGTAAAAGACTTCCAGTCATGGCACTTCTTGTTCAATAAATCCATCTGGGCCCTCTGTTCAGCCAGATCCCGAGTCACCTACACCTTGCTATTCAAGACTCTCCAATAACGTGCATAGGTGATCTCTGACGTATGCCAAGTACTATCAGTAGCCAATCTAGCAGAGGCAAAATCATAATGGGCTTGCAAGTCATTCCTTTCCTCTGTTACCTTTGCCAAATTTTCCTTCAATGATTGAACTTCATACCATAAGTGTTCAATCGAGCGCCTGCAAGTCCAGAGAGACTTAGCATTCGGAACAACACAACCAAAAACTACATCATAAATCCCTCTTGGGACCTACTCAATATATTTGGGCAATTCAGGGAGGCCATCAATATGGATGGCCTCGGAAGGACTCCATTGAAGCTTTGCACCTACAAGTACAAACATCACACATATGAGCTAATAAGGGATCGCCAACAGATACAAAAGCACAATGAGCTTAGGAACTTGGTATAAAGTACACACCTAATTCAGGATGAGCCTATTACAGATGAGCAACAACATCATTAACGATGTCCATACCAAAGTTTACTTTATTGGGCATCTCAGGCCACAGCCCCAATTGACCAGTAGACGTTGGATCTACATGGGAAGGCACCTCACCCTGGGCCTGTAACTCCAACACACTCACCTGAGGTGCATGTGCTTCAAGCACTTTAGCATCCACGTTTGTGTTAGAAAGAGTCATGATAATCAAAACAATGTACAAAGCTAAGAAGTATAAAATGTGGATCAAACTAACAAGACATACCAAGGAACCCTTTGCTGGTCAACTCAGGCAGATCACCAAGGTGTAGAGACCCATCAAAGAAATCGTCAAAAAAGACCTTTCTCCTCGCTTATATGTTTACGAGCATCTAAAGCCTCAACAAGTGTCACTCCCATGGTATCCATTTCATCCTCTTCCCGTAAGACAGGAATAGCCTCAGTTGCTTCTTCTCTTGTTTCCTCCTCTTCATCACGCTCGATAACCATTTCAGGCTCACCCATTGGAGCTAACTCTTCCCTTTCCCTCTCGAGGGTACCAACAAATCTAAAGTTAGCATGACATAATAGGTATGCATACTTAAGCAAGAAAATAAATTCAAAAAGTGATAAAAACACTTAAAGCAAAATATATATATATATACTTACCCGCTCCTGGCAAGATGAATCGGATCTTCTTTGCTTTCGGTGGTCTCGCCTCCGTAGTAGGTTCCCTTGAACGCTCAGCCTTTCTTACCTTAGCCTTGTCCTTTCCAACGGTCTCCTAAATCAAGCGCTCAGCTCTCCTAATAGTTGTATGTAGTTTAGGTGGTTCCAACCCCAAGCTATCACATGAATGGTGGGAACGACTGGCTGCACCCCCTGTTGTGATGGAGACTGATTCTTCAATGCCTTCGGGTGGATCTTGGCATCTAGTAGTGTCAAATAGATGACAGATCCAGGGGTGAGACAACTGTGAACTATCCCTTAACACATAATGGTTATCTCCATAGACCACTAAGAACTCAACAAACCCACAGAGATAGCCTGCGAAAAAGGCAAAGGTAAAGTGGGATTTGGCATCAACATTGGAATGTAGCCTAATGATCTCTCCACAGAGACCTAACCCAAGGAACTGCGCCCAATTGTAGCACATACCAGTCTCCAAGACTGAGCACATAACACATGCAAACTCAACCCCAAGACTTCTTTCTTGAGAAAGAGACTTATGGAATGCTCATGCTCTAAAGAGCAGGTACAAAAAATTTACCTCTGTCAAGCAACTATCAACTTGCATGGCAAAACCCTTAGGACTCCATGGTACACCTAGCCAGTCTTTAAGTTCCTTGATCACACGGCCTTCTCTAGTTGCTCTATCCGTTGCCACCTTAGCACCATCCGCTAGTACGTTGAAAAGATCGAAAAAGAATTTGGCGATTAGGTGGAAAGACACCTTAACTCCTCGAACTCGTGTAGTAAAATAGAAGACATCATCGTTAAAAGAGTCAACAATGGAAATCATTTTATTCATGGGAACATTAGGAGTCAAGGTAGTAAATAGGTCTATCAAGCCCGCATTGATAAGAAGGCTGATGATTTTTTTAGGTGCCTTCTTGTGCAGCCACCGTTGTGACTCCTCTATCTCTCCAAACTTCATAAAGAGAGTGGCCTCAGTGCACCTGGATATGATGGTAACCTCATCAATAGAAACGGCTGCTATAGAAAAGACAAAGGAGACATCGAGCATAAATTAAGAGTATGATGAGAAATGATGTAAAAAAAATGAAAACCAAGCCTGGAACACAATCATTTACCATTAGCAAATGGGATAGGCACATTTGGTGCAGGATCAACCGTTTGAGGAAAAACTGGCCCATCAAGAGACCAATCCTCATGCAGCCAGCCGTGAACTTTACAATGTTCAAAGGCCCTAGAAAATTGCCTAGGATAATTGACAATAGCACCCTTGGTTTGATCCAGCACCACAGCACGAAGAGTGGGGTCCATCATGAATGCCTCCAAGGCTATGCATGCTAAGGCAAGCCCACTATTATCCTCATGCAATCCATGCTCACCAAAACGAGGCATGCGAAGGAAGAGGTATTCATACGTAAACAATGATATGACGCTAAAAGAACCAAAGTTAAGACAAGTATAAAAGAGCATACCTGTCCACTCTGTACACTGTTCCAGGCAGATTTTGGAACAACGTATGCACATGGAAAGCCAGAAAAATAGTGCTACTACTATTGTAATGGCTACAAGATGGCAATCTCCACACACAAGTCAAAGGACATGTGGATCTAGGACCTTCAAGAGCACCTCCCTTGACTATATATGGTCCCTCATCTATGTCAACAATGAAAGCTAACACGCCTCGTGTTAAACTAGGCAACATGGTCTCAACAATATCATGAGTCAGCTGCTCACTCAAATGAGACCATATGACAATGCTGAAATTTTTAAAATAAATGATAAAAATGCACCAACACTTAGATGAAACCATATTACATGCAACCTGATCCACATGTCATAACTAGGCATGTTTGTTTCCAAAAGGCCAAACTAAGATAGCACACCGACAAGTTCAACCACAAGGAGAAAAGGCTTAAATCCCCTGCATAGAGCAAGAACCTTAGGTAAGTAAATTAAAACATATAAAACATATAAATTAAAAACAAAATAAAAAAGGCAAATAATTAAACCCAACAAGTAAATAATATTCAACACACAAGATTACCCCATGAGACAAGGACACTAGTGTTCATCTGGTGTATTTGACGCTCACTGGGGAACATTGAGGTCCATTAGACATTAGTTTGTTACAAGAAACAACATTCGCAGTAAAAGCATCTAAATTGATTATTCTAAGAAACATAGCACCAACAAGTAATGAGCATTTCATAACTCATGCCATCTCGAATAACCCTTCAACCCCCCCCCCCCCCCCCCCCCCCCCCAGTAACTCACGCTGGAAGCAGCACACGCTACGAAACAACTCACATTGGAAGCAATGCACGCTGCAAGATAACTTATTTTGCAAAAGCAGCTAATGCTGGGAAGTAGCTCTAGGTCAAAAAATCAATTTTCTCTGGGCACTCTGATGCCTAGGAAAAAATCAATCTACTCTGGGATGTTGATGCCCAAGCATAAATTCATTTTTTCTCTATGGGGCGCTCACGCCCAAACACAAAAATTGTTCTTTTCTCTGGGCATTCATGCTTAGGCCCTCGACACCCAACTCACACCCTCGCCCCTCACCCTGGGATAGCCCTATCTCTAGCTCGTGCTGAGAATGGCCCGGCTTGGAAAGAATGTACCTGAAGAAAGTTTGGGAACCATGAGATCACCGCAGCATTAGTTTTGACTTTGGGTGGGGATTGTTTACCAATCCCGGTTGCAACCCACACAAAGGATTAGCACACGCCCTACAATCCTACAACTCATGATGATGCACACAGCCCTGCAAATCATGTTGGACATGCCCTAGATCACTCACGCTAACCAATCCTCACGCTGCCCATGCTCACGCCATTGCCAAAAGAAAAAATTACAAAGACAAAAAAAAATGGCAAGCTCCAAAACCCCAGTAATGTCCCTAACATCTGAAATTTACAGCAAAAAGAAATCCACTATATAAACCCCAAAATCTAGCAAAATTTTCACTCTAGAACTGAAAAAAAAATGGTGGCCCTAATGGCTCACGTTGTACTCACGCTACAATCAAATGGCGTCAAAAAAAAGAAGACAAGAAAAAAAAAGAAAAAAAATACCTGCGCAGAGTCCCTGCCCATGATGAAACCCTGGGTTGAGGAAGGCGTTGGAGTAGCTCTTTGCTCTCCTCTACAAATGCTAGGTTGTCCTACTTCTTCCCTTTACCTCATTGGTCTTGCCTCCCTGTGCCCTTCATTTTGCTCATGCTGCCCTACACTTCCTGTTTCTCACACTACCCTACACGCCCTGTAACTAACACTACCCTGCACTTCCTGTTGCTCACACTGCCCTGCACACTCTGTAGCTCATGCTGCCCTGCACTTCCTATTGCTCATGCTACCCTACATGCCCTGTAACTCACGCTGCCCTACATGCCCATGTACACCCATGTAGTCTGCCCATGTACACCTGCACGCGATCCATTTTTCTCTCATCTCATAGCCATTGACCTCATTCACAAATCCTACTCCTAAGCTTAGCAAAATGTATAAATACCTTGTTCATTGACATAAACCGGGGGCAATTTTGAAAGAAAGAAAACCGAGAATCCCGAGCCTGGACGCATGTGATCCCCAGCATCTACGAACACCTCACATCAGATCTTAACATCTAACTTGCAATCCAGACACGCAACTACGTTTTGACCGGTGCACATCTTGTTAATTAATACAACACAGTTTTATTTTTTCCTTCCGTTGTGCTGTTTTGGTTCATTGTTTGCATTACCCCATTTTATTGCACATTTCTGCATACATTCTCTTTACATTTACACACTATATTCATGCTTACATCTCATTGCATTACGTTCTTCGTTTTACATTACGCAGTAATAACCACAGCACAGGCCATAGTATGCACTCGAGGAAGTCCTTAGTTGATTTGTGTGCAGACCATCCAAGGCACTCTACCTTCATTTTTCCAGCTTGCCCTCATGCGAAGGCAGGGTCAGCTATATTTCTCCGGAGATCTTTAAGCGTTCATTTTTCCTTCAGCCTGATGCCGATGATTTCAGACGGTACAACCATAATGATATTCTTTTCACAATAAACCTAAAATAAATTTGTGATTATTATTCCTAGATAGAAAAGTAAAGAACTAAGTGAAAATGAAAATGGTGTGACATTAAGGGAATTTGTGGATTCTCTAAGGCTACCACTATAAGTCATACCATGCTGTTATGTTGTACTATTTACTTAAGTTTTAATGAAAATTGAAAGAATGGTTAAAATAAATGCTACCTTACCATGTCACTGAAAAGACATGTTATCCATGCCTAAGGGTAGTTCTTGGGTAAAGTTGATATATTTAAAACATAATAAATGCATAGAATAAAAATTTCTAGGGATCCCACTAGAAAGACATGTAACCCATACCTAAGGTAGATGGCTTCTCAGAAATCTAAAAAATAAAAGTATGCTATTAATAAACTAATTTCTTGAACTTCATTAACAAGTTTTAATACTACTTACAACAATTGTAGTTTTGTGGTTGCTAGTCTTGGGATGATGCAATGTGATGTCACTGGTAAGTGGTATGGACTTGGTTTGGATCTTGGATGGAATGGCTAATGATCACTCTAACCATACATCACATGCAAGAATTCATTATGCCTATGGCAAGACACATCACATCCCAAATTTTGCAATCCTTTCTACTCTCATTTCATCTCACTAGTGTATATAATCATAATTTAATGGTTTTGTATAATATAGTATTATTTTCTCATTTAGGTGACACTAATGTGTGTGTTTTGCAAGATAGGTATGCTTTACATTCAACTCATTGAGTGCCTACACATACTTGTAGGCGTGGTTATACATGGGCACTAAGGGTTGAAGCCTGCTTTGGGGAGGATGCAGTTGTATAATTCTTATTTTTCCTACCTATTGACTAATTTCACATCATCTTGTGCCCACATACTATCGTCGAATTCAACGTGACCAACAATGCTAGACCTACAAGGGATTCATTTGTGATATGGGTACCTCCTTGCAACAACAAGGGTCCTTTAGCTTCAGCTAGCTCAAGGTCCCCTTTTTTTGTAAGGATACCATCACCCACACCTCCTAAGAATCCTTTTGTGATTATGGTTTCCCCTCCCACTGAATCCAAAACCAAACCTACTTCTACACTTGAAAAATGTCCTCCTATAGTGGCCAACACAATAGCTTCTTCACCGCCAACAAACAACAATAAAAAATCTTCAACTAACCAACGTAAGAAGCTCATGCTAAAGCCTAAGAACAAAAATAATAAACAAGTTAATGCATGGAAGGAAGTGGGCCCATCAAAGCCCACTTCCATCTCATCTATTCCGATGAGTTTTGATGCTCAAGCTACATCAACCAATTAGCCATGAAAGGATCCTAAGTCATAGGGAAAGGGAAAAGAAGTCAAACAACCTTTGAAGCATGAAGTTGGTATTTTGGGGCACATGGAGGAAGTCATGAACACTAAGAACAAAAAGCCTACAACCAATGATAAGAACTTCCTCACTTTCATTGCACAGCGTGAAGCACTAGTCAAGATGTTGACCTTTATTCTTGTTAATTAGGATATCTCCACTAGTGAAGAATCCATCCACATAGTGATGGTACCTCCTTCACCAAAGGAAGAAATGAGGTCAAAAATGCTAGTGTTTCATAATAGCAAAGTTAGAACCAACCCCCAAGATGGTGAGACAACTCAAGCTTCCCTATTTATAACCATAATAGCCATATGGCATAGAGTGCATGTTGGAAATGGAGCTACTATGAACATAATATCCTACACCATCATAGAACATCTAGGCCAAACTGAACATATGCAACATAAGGTAACAACCACTCATAAGTCTTTCAATGGATCTTAGGTAGTCATAAAAGGCTTAATTTCTTTAGACTTTGTGGTAGGGGAATAATTCCCCACAATGACCAATTTCTTGATGGTGGAGAAAACACTAGGGTTCAACCTTATCTTGGGGAGGCCTTGGTTAGCTCAACTACAAGTAGTTTTCTCATCAATCAATCAACAAATTCACCTACCTTACAAGGGAGGTGAAATCATTATCCATGGCAATAGTGCAACCCCTTGGCAATTAACAACATTGACATTGAATAAGGGTTCAAAGTGGACTTTCAGGAAGAAACTCCTACTATCAACCATAAATTCAATAAACCTGAGAGAACATTAGAGGCTAAAAACAACAAAGTTGGTCCCATGGATGCACTATGGAAATAGCTTCCCTTCAACGTAGTAAGCAAAGGAAACGAGGAATATGAGATTGTGCAAAGTAGACAATACATGTTTTCTAATCTATCAAAGATTAGGAAGCACTTGCACAACTGATGTATGCCTTTGACTCACTCACCCTTGCACTTATGACCATATGGCCTTATTTCTTTCATAGCCTTTTTAGCCTAGCTTACAATTTACTTGTATGTACCATTTTGTTCACCTTTGTTTTACTTTGTGTTAACCTTTACTTTGCATGTAGCCTAAGTTTTACTCTTATTTACAATGTTCTTTTTCAAGCCTTTTATCTTAGAACATAAAACATGAAAAATATCATAAAAATTTTAAAACACAAAAAACATATAAAAAATTTTAAAAAGCATAGGGCCCACCATGGCCTAAAATTGGCAAAATGAAACATATGGCCCGCTATGTCCTAAAACTAGAAAATCAAAATATATGGTCCACCATGGCCTAAAACTAGAAAATCCTATGGCCCTCCATGACCTAAAACTATCAAATCGTATGGCCTCCCATGGCCTAAAATTGGCAAAACAATGCATGACCCACCATGGCCTAAAACTAGCAAAATGTCTATCATGACTTATGACCTAGTTCACAACCCTAGTAGCCAACATATAGTTAGTTTTACCTTTTATAATTGATCACAATTGCATAAGTTAACCAAAATAGCCTATAACATAAATGAGAATATAAAACATTAAACATATGTAAAACACCAAGCATTAAGACATATAAACGAAATTAAAATAACAAGTGTCCAATGTTTATAACATAGTAACCATGAAAGTTTAAACAATAAACTATCCAACAACAAATAACATGACTAACACTATCCAATACATCATAACATCAACAATATCATCAAACATAACAAAAGAGATAACCAAGGGGTAAATAACCAACTGATGATACTAAGAGACTACTAGAGGAGGCTAAGGTGCACTTCCATCTTTACCACTGGGGTTGTTGGTGACACCTAGTGCCTATACCACAACAAAACCCAAGTTTAACTAATAATAAACAAAGTATGAAATCAAACTATAAACTAAAATATGCTAAAACCAATAAACTAAGTAAACCTGGGAGGGCTCAGGCACATCTTCTAGTGGGAGATTCTAAAGACCAACCTCCAAATGATGGATTATTTGCTCCTTGGTCATGTGAACCCAATACACCTTCCCAAGATTCATACCTGTAAGGATGTTATTATCATCAATGTCAATCCAAGTAGGTAACTCGAGTGAAAACATCCTAGTAGTTACCTTCCAAAAAGTGGTAAAGACCTAAAGATATGGAGACTTGGCTAGGGTTAGAGTGCCTTCAAATAGCTTGAAGACATCCTCCACCTGAATCCCTTTCATGAAAAACTCTAACTTATGTCATTCAGTTGAATCCTCCTTTAACCACTTGAGGTAGGCTTCAATTTTAGCCTTATATTTCTTATTGTGGTCCTTCTATGTTTGGCTCCACTCAAGAACCTAGGCACAATAGTTTCTCCACTCTCTAGCCTTATGTGCCAATAGGTCCATCTGCAATTTCTATTCAGCAACCTCCTAGGTAAGGGCAACCTTGCCATGAATGGAATTCAATACTAGGCCCACTAAATCTCTTTGGTTTGTAAGGAACTCCTATTGACCACTTGGGCCTCCAAAAATTCCTTAAAATCCTTGAGACCCCTATTAGCTTCAACCAACTTTTTTTTTTTGTTTTTGTTTTTTTTTCCAATGCTTTAATGTGTTTCCATAGGAACTCATTGGAACATTGAACTTCCCACAAAGTCTTAGTGCATGAAAATGCATAATCATTTGCACTTTCATACAACTTTTGTGGTACATTTTCTACATCTAAAGGCAAGCTAGGTAAGGCATCGATCTTAATGGGGCAATTGGGATCCCATCTAAGCTTAGGTTCTAAAAACAACATAACAAAAACACATGAAAAAAAGATAAGTAACCAAATGACCAAGAAAAACAAACAATAAAATAACTAAAATTATACAACTACAAAATGAAAACTATACAAAATTTCAAGATAAACCAAGTTCTTACCAACATTAGGAGCAACTTGTTGCAATCAATCAATCATATCCTTAGTCATTCCCCTCATGAATCTCCTCTTGTATGGAGTGTTAACCCATGGCTTCATGTGAAACGTGGAGGTTGAGGTGGCGAGATAAGGCTTAGCAAGTAAGGTAAGCATTACAAGCAACAAAAGATAAAAACCAAGCTTAAGCATAAAATAATAAAACTTAATAATATGAAACTAAAAGGCATTCATGCCTAGAGCATCATCTTGAATGATGATAGGGGGTTCACCTACTTGTGAGGGATCAAAAGTCATCCAATGGGACATTGAATAATCCCTCTTCCTCATGACGTTGTAGGAGCTCCTCCTTTAGTTGTTTTTGCTCCACCTTAACTACTATTGCTTGGGCCACTAACTCTTGTTGCTTGCCTACAAGAAAAACAAGAGAAAAACATGATATAACTTAGCATATCTTTTCTTAAAATAAAATAACAATATAGCATTATAACATAAAACATAACAATGCAAAAAAAATAAAAAATAAAACAAAATTAAAAACATATCTATGACCACATCACTTGCTTGGCCAAGTCTCACCACGAACATCCTCTTGGAGGGTTGCTCAATCACTGGTGCTTCCTCTTTAACCATGGGCCTCTTTAGCTTGGCTCCAGCTAAATCTTTAGCTTCAGCCCATAATGTCTTTTCTCATTCAACATCTCCATGCACAACCTGGGGCTCAATCCTCATGCGGTCAAGGAAAGCACAACTCCTACCACTAAGTTCCTTAGTGGTAACAGACAATGACTCCCCAATGTCGTCTAGCTAGTTCTAAGCCTACATAGTGGGATAAACATGTTTAACCCATTTCTTGGCGAGTTGAGGTGGATCTTGGCTTACCCATTTTCCATCCTTCCTCACCACCAAGAACTCTATGAACCTCCTGAGATATGTTGCAAAGAATGCATAATGAATATGGAATTTCATTATGAGATTGCCATGGAGTTTGAGGATTTCACCATGTACCTCAAAAGCCAAGTGGCTACCCTAGTTAAATCAAGCATCCTTTGAAAGGACCTTCTTCATGATCCATGCCTATTCAACTTCCATGATTTTTCCATATGATAGCAACTTGGGGAACCCTTGGAAGCTGAACAAGGGATATGCCTCTCTAGCCTCCTCAACCTTGAATTAGATAGGATACAACCCCTTGTGATCACGATGAGTATCCAACCACTCCTCCACCTCCTCCTGATGCTCCACCTCTTTCCCTACTTTAGCAATAACCATTAGACCTTCATGAGGAATGCCAAAGAATTTGCTAAAGGTGGATTCATTGATGGCTAGGGTGGCAAACATACCATGAACTTAGGTGATGAACTTCTTCACTTCTTGGCCAAAGAAGTCGATGATGTTCATCATTTCGAGAGTAGGGATAGTGGGGCTAGGGGCCATGAATAGATCAAGCAAACCTACATTGGCAATGTTTGCTTAAATGTTTCTAGGCACCCTTCCAACCAACCATTGCTATGTTGAATTCACCTCATCATACTTGAGGATAAGGGTCTCCTCAAAACATCCTAAAATGACAAGTGTGATGGTGAAGAAGGTGCTACCATATACAATACAACAAAAGGTTGATTAGCTTAAGTATAAGCATGTAAAACCAAAATATAACAAGTATAACCAACATTAAAACCAAATTTATAGCATATTAAAGCCAATAAAATCATTTAGACACTTAAAGCCTAATTAATCTATGACCATACAACCATGAAAACATTAACATGAAAATAAAAATAAAAATTAAAAAAATAACTCTTACCTTTCTTGTTGGAAGAGGGTTGCATGGGACCTTCAATGGGTATGCATCAACCATGCACTATCCCATTGTCTACACACCATTGGTAGGCTTTGGAGTAACGTGTGGTGTACCTACCCATGTCACCTCTTAGTTGATCCACCATCACAATCCTCATTATGGGGCTTTTCGTGAAAACCTCCAATGTTGTTTGGGCCAAGGGTAGGTGTTACTCACTCTTGATGAACACTTTTTCATCCAGACTATACCTGCAAGTATACTAATTCAAGTAAGAAAAATCCATTAAAACCAAATAGCATAGTAAAACCAATAATTAAAATAGCCAAAAATGAAAACTTAAAACCATGCTTGCTTTTCCAAAAAGGAAACAGTGTGTGGGCTTGGTGACCAACTAGCAAAGTGTTGTTAACATTATACAAGTTGAACTCTAGCATGTCCCAAATCTTGAACAATTTATGAGTCCCCCTTTTGTGAGTGCTATCAACCACCTCACCCTCTACACATGTTTTAGAATAATCTTTAAAGAACTTAATGATCAAGCTTGATGACTAGGGCAACAAGGTCTCAATGATGATGGTACATGTATGGGATGATAAGTGTGACCATATCATCACACTAAAATTCTATAGAAAAAAGGCCAAGAACTCTTGTGCCCCTAGCCTAAACCATAAGGAGTTGTGCTCCAGTGTCATGTGGGTAGGTGGGGTGTGAGGTGTGGATACAACACAACAATTCCACTACCTTAGTCATCACCAATATGGGTTTGAAGAAGGCCCTACACACACAACAACAATAGTTAAAATCATAAACAACTATAACCAAATATAACCATATGTTAAATGACCAAAACAACTACAAACTTAATGTCAATGTTTTTCATGTGCACATAACCAAAACCATAGTTCCAACACTTAGACTCAAAACCAAAACCGTGAACAACCAAATGGCCTACTAACAACTAATGGTAGTGTTCATGATAAGATATACATAAAAAATTGTGGAAATTTTTATGTAGAAACATCAAAAACATTAAAACTAGCTTCTACCTATTACAATAGTTAAAACACCAATTTGAATTTTACAAAATTTTACTAGAAATCCTAATTAATAATAAAATTAGCCATAGTAAAAACTCTAGGACGACTAGTTAAAATTTGCTAAAAATTCAAAATGACTAATTAGAACTAAAAAATAATATGAAAAAAAAAACCCTTAAAACCTTTGAACATAATCACAAAAGCACAACAATAATACCAACGTTGCCTATATAGACAGGGAGGTTTGCAGTTTTCACGGCCAAAATTGCAACTGTACAAAATAGTTTACACTTGATTGAAAATCACATATTAGAACTAAAACTTTTTTGTAGGGCCAAAAATTGTGTAGGCACAAAATCAATGGGATTTGACATCTATGCTAAGGTTCCAAGCTTACAAAAAATTTAGAACACCAAACAAAAACCTTAAACAACATTCACCAAAACTACAAACAACCCAAAAACTGTAGAAAATGGCCATAGTAGATGACTGACAAAAAATTATCAAAATATTTTTAAAACTTATGAAACCACTTCCAAACCCTCCCTTACACCTTGGAGTATTCCTAGGACCTAGAGAAATTTCCTACAAAAACTTTATAAAGTTCCAACGCTCCCCATTTTCACAAGGGTAAACTGTAATGACCAAAAAACCACACTTTGACACTAGTTTACCAAAAAAATTCACTAAAAATCAACCATGTAACCAAATTCAATGATTCCATAGCCATTGGAACCCTTAAAAAATGAACTAAAATCCCAAAATCATAAACCATAAAAATTTCCATTCCTTTTTTCAAAAAACAATGCAAAAAAAAAAAACATGAACCAAACCATAACAGGAAAATCCTACTTCACACAAGTTTATAAAAAAGTTCACCAAAAATTAGCCACACATAAAAATTAGTGATTCCATAGCCATTAGAATCCTTAAAAAAACTAAAATCCCAAAACATGAAAACCAAAAAATTATTAACCATTCTAACATAAACAATTATCAAAGTATCATGTAAAAAATGGCCAAAACTAAAAAACCAACTGTACACTGCCTTACAGAAATATTCATGAAGAATTAATTGTAAGTCAAAATATGGTGATTCAAAAATTCATTTGACTATTAAACATAGCACTATGACTCTATCTCCATGAAAACCAAAATTTCATAACCATTTAAACATAAAAAATCCAAAACTAATATTACTTTTTTTCCCCAAAACCATAGAAAAATGCCCAGAAATAGTAGAACATTTTTTTTAATTCAATGAAGAACAATCTCACAACTTAAGAAACACTAAAAACACATAACCATAGCCTAGATGTAGGATCTTTACAAAATTCAAATTAAACCAACACACAAGATTCTACAACCATAAATGCCTAGGATTCTATCAAAAAATTCGCAAGAAAAGGCTAGAATTTGTGTACTTGGGCATCATGGTGGGGCAACTCTTAATAATTACTAACCACGGGAGGTTGGAAAGGCCCTAGGTAGTAGCATCAACCTCCTCCACAGCTGGGTTCTTGGTAGTGGTATCCTTTCTCTTGGACATGATGGCAACTAACATAGAAACAACCAAAATCCTTGAGCATCTAAAGCCTTCTATAGTAACTACGCTAGCCTCTTGGCATAGAAAGCGTATGACTATGCTAGTAATAGGGACAATAGAGGCTAGAACAAGTGCAAAGCTCTAATGCACTCCACTGTAGGATGAGAGTGGTAAGAAGAGAATGATTTGTATAAACTTGTTTCTTGAAAATCACTCCCAAACTTATGTGTCCAAATAAAAACCTTGATTTCCCAAAACACTCACCCAAGGCCCACTAAACTCAATGACCACAATTGGTAAGTAGGAATAAGTTGCGTTAGTGGGAAATAAAGGCATGAAAAAACTCAAATTTAATGTGGGCCAAACTAGATGCCTAAGTAGTAAGCTAATGGAAATCCTAACACACTTGGGGATTCAACTTCCTAGGGTGACTACACTAGGGTTTAAGCAAGCAGAAGCCTAGAATCAATTCCAAAAAAACAAATTACTACCAAAACCCATCTCACAACCATCCATCCATGTCATGAAATCTTATGCCCAAAATGGAAAACCAGGTATTGACATTGATGAAAACTGGGCAATGACAAAGGACAAAACCCATACCAAAACCTGTCATTTATAGTAGCTACGCTAACCAGCAACATGAATACATTGGCCAATGTAGTCACTAGTAGGAGGATATTTCCAACCATCAAGTAAACTATCAATTAACTCTAAAACTGCAACACCATGCACCAAAACCTATGACAACTCTAGAATTCCATGAAACCTATCAAAAATCATCAAAACCTAATTTTCTTGCATGAACTACACTGGCTAGTGTAGTCCTAGCATATTTGAGTAAGAAATAAACATTACCAAAAATAGCCTTCAAACTAACATGTTCCAACCTTTACTTTTCCCTAGACCTCTAGTAGCCTCAAAATGGCAAATAACTCCTCCAAAATAAGTCAAATTTTATCCCACACTTTAGACTACACTGGGGGGTGGCCTTGACTATGCTAGCTAGCATAGTTGGGTCAAGGTGGTTTGCCAAAAATAAATAAAAACCTCTAAATTGATATATTTTAACCTTAGCACTCCTTTGGGACCTCTAGTGACCTTTTACTAATGAATTATAAAACAAAAGAAGATTAAATTCCATGTTCACTTTAGGACTACACTAGGGAGGCTTGGGACTACACTGGCTAGTGTAGTCCTAGCATAGTCCACCTTCCAAAACACCAAAATAAGATAAATACATGCCAAATTGACTTCTTAGTATATCCTATCAACCCCAAAATCCTATCGGAGGCCCCTGAGACCTCTAAACTCTACAACCTCAGTCAAAAATGGCCAGAACTAATCATATACACCACATCCACATTATGACTATGCTGGGTAGTGTAGTCCAATGGTGTATGACCATTTTGACATTAAAACAATCACCAAAATTGACAATTTTAGGCTTGAAACCCTAGTTTCTGATGCCAATGATCATAGAACCCACAAACTCAGTCAATCAACCATAGAATTACACAAAAATCCAAGATTCATGCTATGACTATGTTGGAGCAAGCCTAGACTAGGTTGACCAAAGTAGCCCCAACATAGTGATAGTCCTAACAAGCATTTACTAGTGGTTTGACACTCAAAACAGCTCAAAACCTAACTTGAAAACCTAAAACCCTGATTGGCCTCACCTAGCTACAATTCTACCTCGTTTTGATCCTAAAAACATCATATTCATCCCATCTATGCTGAGGCTAAGCTCAACTATTTTGCCTAGCATAGTTACAATGGGGAATGATTATTTCAAAGTCTAAGCAACCTCAAAAATTAGCCATCCTAAGCCAAAACCCTAACTAGAGACACCAGTGATCCTAGGAATCCAAAAGTCTAGATAGTTGACTACAAGAACCCACAAAAAGCTAGATTCCACACCTAACTACACTAGAGAGAGAAATGATTACACTAGCCAGTGTAGTCCCAATGCAATCATGGTTGGATTTTGATGTTACTAGTGTTTTGAAATCTTGAATGACCTAATTTGACCTAAGATACCTAGAACATTGATTGACATTGCCCATTGGCAATTTCACCTTGTTTCAACATTGGGAACACATGATTCCATGTGACTACATTAAGCTAGGCCTATGACTACACTAGCTAGTGTAGTCCCTACACAAAGATGGTTTGACTAACAAAACACTTAGAATAACCAAAAACTTGTTGCCATAAGCCTAGACCCTAAAACCCTGAACCCAGTTCCAGTTTGGCTTTGTTCAACCATGAGAAACCAAAATTCTGGTCCATCTACTCTAGAGAAACCCTCAAATATGCTAGCCAACTTATTCATGAGGTGTTCAAGTCAAAATTTCACTTTCAGTAACATGTTTTGACCTCCAAATGTCCAATTCAAACCTTCCAAAGCCTTGTGCTACCCTAGGAAGCTACCAGAACACCAATTGCAACTCAAAAACCCCAAAAAATCATTTTTCACATGCAACTATGTTGGGGGTGATCTAGACTATGCTAGCCAATGAAGTCAAAATTCATCAATTTGCAATCCCAATCTACAGCACTAGTAAAATAGGTCATAAAGAACCCAAAACCAACCATAATGAACCTAGGACACCATCAACTAATGTCAACTATGTTAGGGCCTAGTGTGTGATTGTGCTGGCTCGTGTAGTCACCAATGGAGCCTAGCATAGTCACATCAAAAGATGTTATTTTGCCTTTAAAGTAACCTTGAAATGACCCCATCATGTAACCAAACCAACTTTTCAGCCATGTAGACCTTTACTATGGCCCACTAAGGCCTAAAACTAGCAAAATCTAATCTTGTTTAACCAATGTTAACCTTCTTTTACCACATGTTTTTCACCTTGACTAATTTGACCTTGTTTCATGGTGTTTCAACTTGTTTTAATCTTTTTATACATTATTCACCTTTATTATCATGAATTGACCTCATTCAACTTCTACATAACTCCAATTTCACCATATCTACCTTATTCTCTCTCTTGTTACCTCAGTTAACCTTGTTTGTCCTTTGATTGGTGTTCTTTGATGGGGTTTGACCACCATTTGACACTATATAACCTTATAGCCCGCCAAGGTCTTAAACTGGCAACATGACCCACTAAGGCCTAAAATGGGTAAAATGTAACCATAATTGACTATGTTTTATCTTATGTTTCCTACCTTAATTAATTTATCCATGTTTCATTGTGTTTCAACTTGCTCATTATCGACCTTTATTGTCATTGAAGCATCACTTGACCCCATTTTTCCAAGTGTTCCTAGCATTTGGCCTTTAGTTGACTTTATTTAGCCTTTGTTTAATCTTATTTATCTTCATCTAACTCTTTTAGCCTTTTTTAACCTTGTTTGTGCCATGTTTGACCATAATATAGCATGTTTTGGCTAATCCATGCATAGTTGCTAGCACATTTTATATCATTTTAGCATTATTTTCTCATTTTTACCTAGGTGTCACTTAATGTGCTTATGGTTGATATATAAGATTGGAGTATGGACACCTAGAAGCAAATCAATTCATCATTGAACCTAAGTGGACCTCACGTTAATGTTGAATGATGTCTCAACCTTAATTGCCTAGATCTTGAGCTTAAGAGTCTTGTCAACCACATAGCCTTAATAGAGAAACCTTTAGAGTGACCTAAAAACCTAGTCAAAACCCTTGATCTTGCGGCTAGCAACATCACCAAAGACTCTCTAGCTAATATTCCTTATCATGACACATAGTGGTGAGGAGAAAATCCTAAAATTAAGTTCCTCACATGAACCTCAATAGGCTCAATACATCACAAGGGTCCTCCAAGGCAACATTAAGGTCTTTGCCTAGTCATATGAAGATATTCTAGGTCTTGACCCATGCCTAGTCCAACATAACATCATACTAAATTCTAGTATTAAACCATTTGAGAAAAAAGTTTGCAAGATTAGACCAAATTTATCCTTGGCATCTTGTGAGGAGGTCACAAAATTATACCAAGCTAATTTCATTCGAGCTATCAATTACGCAAAATGGGTGTCCAACATAGTGGTAGTCCCAAAGAAAAATGGAAGTAGATGTATTTGCATAGATTTTCAAGACCTAAATAAAGCAACCATTAAAGATGATTTCCCTTTGCCCAGTATTGACCAACTTATTAATACTACAGCTAGGCATGCCTTCTTATCCTTCATGGATGGATTCATACGATACAACCAAATTAGGATTAACCCAAAACATCAACTTAGTACGACCTTCATGACCCCTTGGGGTAAATTTTGCTATACCATAATGCCCTTTTCCTTAAAGAACTCAAGAGTAACCTACTAGAGAGCAATGGAATACATCTTTAGTGCTTATATGTTGGGATTACTCAATGATTACATAGACAATATAATCATTAAGTCCAAAGTCACCAACAACCATGCACATGACCTCAAACTTGTACGTAAATGATGTCTAAAGTATGAGCTTAGCCTTAACCCTAATAAGTGTATCTTTGGCATCAAAACTAGTAAAATTCTTGGCTTTGTAGTATTCAAAGTGGGAATACATGTTGATCTTGATAAGGTTAAGGCCATATCCAATTTGGCAACACCAACAAAC
Organism: Gnetum montanum; assembly: GCA_015680685.1. Classification (NCBI taxonomy): domain Eukaryota; kingdom Viridiplantae; phylum Streptophyta; class Gnetopsida; order Gnetales; family Gnetaceae; genus Gnetum; species Gnetum montanum. The sequence goes on along the minus strand of MNCI01007002.1, from coordinate 283,783 downwards.
CTTGAGGAGCTTTAGGGGTTACTATACAAATTACAATTTATCCATAGGTTTATCGCTAGGCTTATAGATAAGTTACAACCCATGCAACACTTGCTTAAGAAAGGAGTTCACTATGAGTGGACAACTCAATGCCAAGAAGTCTTTGAAAACCTTAAGCAAGAGTTGGCACAACTATTGGCAGTCTATCCACCATAAGAGGATAAACCTTTTTACATGTATCTTGTTATCTCTGACATGTCTATTTCCTATCTACTTTGTCAAAAATAAGATGATGGAGCAGAGCTACCTATATACTACCTAAGTCATGCATTAGTTACCCATGAGACCTAATACACCGAAGGAGAGAAGTATTGTCTAGCCTTAGTCTTCTCATTGAAGAAGTGGCAGCATTACCTCTTTAGGAGCCAAGTCAACATAATTTGTAAGGACAATGTACTTAGAGCCATAATGGTCAACATATATGAAAATAGCTGTATAGCCTATTAGAAAACCATAATAGCTAAGTTTGACCTTCATTACATCTCTTAAGCTTGAGCAAAAGGTTAAGCTATAGCCATACAACTTGCTGCTTCATCTGTAGAAGACCATGCAGCCATAGACCCCAAGTTCCCTGAAAAACATGTTTACATTGTCAAAAATATATCCAAGGACTATGATGCAGTCATGCACTTTGATGGAGCTTAGATTGCCCATGGGACCAATGCTACTACCATCATAACCTTCCTATCTGGTGAAATCCAACCTTTCTCTTATCATTTCAAATTTCCATGTACCAACAATGTAGCAAAGTATGAAGGATTAATCAAAGAAATGATACTATCTCATGACCTAGGAATCAAATGCCTAGATCTCAAAGGTGATTCACAACTTGTGGTTAACCAAATAATCAAGGTTTATGCATGCAAAGCCCAACATTTGTAACCTTACTATGACCTAGAAAAGAAACTTATACAAAAATTCACAAACATTAATCCAACATGTACCCCAAATCAAGAACACACTAGCCAATGCCATTGCAACATTAGCTCTTAGTGCAACACCTGATGTGTTTAGTAAATTACCTTCCTTAACCATAGATTGTGCTACTCCCATCATGCACAACACTAAGGATAACTTTGTAGCCTCCATCAATACCACCCCTCCAAGGGAATGGTATGATGATATCAAGTTTTACCTTATGCATGGTGAATCTCCATAGGGTATGAATACTTCTCAGAAGGACATTGTACATAAAGGATCAAAATATTATGCCATTTTAGGTGATAACACATTATGCTGATGGTTTTATGATGGTAGATTGTTAGTGTGCTTGGGCAAAACCAAAGCCTACACAATCCTTGAGCAAGTCCATGAAGGTATATGTGGGGGACATATAGGACCTAGATCCATGGCTGCTAAAATTAGGCAACTAGGCTATTACTAGCCCTATATAGAAAATGATTGCCTACAAAAGGTTAAAACTTGTAACACTTGTCAACAACATAGTAACCTAATACACGTGCCATCAACTAAGTTACACACTACTCAAATAACCTAGCCATTCCAATCGTGGAGGTTGGATATCATTGGACCTATAATGCCTAAGTCCTCCACAGGGCATAACTTCATCATCACTACAACTGAAAACTTCACAAAGTGGCTTGAAGTTATTCTCCTAAGGAAGACAACATCTCAAAAAGTCTATAAATTTATACTTGAAAACATAGTAGCCTATTTTGGCATACCTATGATCATAGTCACAGATAATAGACCACGATTTAGCAGCCAAAAAATGAAAAAACTTTTGTCATAACCTAGGCATTAAGCATTGCTTTTTGTCACTGTACTACCCCTAAGTCAATGGACAAGCTAAAGCTAGCAACAAGGCCATCATAAATTTTCTTTAAAAGATGCTAAACAATAGTAGATGCAAGTAGTCTTAGCAACTTGTCCATGCACTTTGGGCCTACCGAACAACCTATCTAACCACAACCGATGTAACTTCATATAGCCTAGTTTATGATTATGAAGGAGTTGTGTACCATGGACCTATACTTAGTGGAGGAGTAAGAGGTATGAATGCTTGCTTACATTAAGCGATACCAGGAGAGGCAGAAATAACAACACCACAATGACCTAAGCAAACACAAGATCAAGAAGGAAGACCTAATCCTCAAGGTCATCCATGAGCATGCAGACAGGTTCTCAGCCAACTGGGAAGGGCCTTTCTTAATCACTAAGGCCTATCGTAATGGAGCCTTCTGGATAGCAACCATGGATGGAAATGAATTGGCCAATCCAATCAACCATTCCTATCTAAAACCTTATTATATCTAACACATCTACTTGGTAGGTACCAACATCGACATCCACAACCATAGTAACCAATAACAAGCAAGCTAGCATTCTCTTTCTTTACCTCTTTTTGCATGACAAGTGAACTAAAAAACTTTGTAACAACTATAATGCAAGATGCATATCCCTTTTTGGTGAAACAATTATGACCTTCGATGGCTTAGTCTGTTGATTCTTTCATGTAGCCCTATACATTGTATTGTAACAACATGATTTCTTTGTCTTGTTTTATTGTTCTCTTGGATTTGTGCTTGCAAGATGAAGCCTAGAGTCATTGCAAATATACAACTCATTATGGAAATAAGTCATCAATGTGACCTTGATGCATAAGATCTGGTGAGTTTTTCCTATCATACCAAGAGTGCTTATTTCACATGACTACCATTACCTCTCCTAAGCCCAAACCTATAGCCTGATTATGACCTTCCTTACCTTGAATAATAATGTTGACCTATGTTTGACACTCATGCATTATGGCCATTTGACATCTCCTTCATCATGCTCCACCATCAAGTTTGATGAATGTGACATACCTCATTTGACAGGAAGACCATCAAGTATGTTAAATGTAACACATCCCATTCAACTAGAAAATCCAAGTCAAACCTAGCCTTGGCAATGAAACCAAATGAAGGTTTCACCCTAAAAAATGGGAAAGCAAATTGCCAATAACCCTAATTATGTAACAAACCTTGGAGTGAGGTATTATCAAGTAGCCAACACTTCAAAGCACAAAGTGCCAAGACCTTAATGAATTATTTAACATGTTAACATCATAAATGTAGTCATGATGTCAACATTTGAATGCATTGTTAACCCTCATGACCATCTCCTAATGACCAAATGTAACCTAAAAAGTTTACCACCTCACTACAACCTTGTTCCATTATTACAAGCATTCTTTGGCATGGTTCGATACTACAAGATCAAGCATCGAGAGGAAACACTGGTTATGGGCTCGTATTGATGTTTTGTATTCTTTGTTGATGTCTCTTGGGTCAATCCTCCAAACATCAACAAAGAGAGGCCAATGAAACACTAGCAACAAAACACATGTTGTAACTTGTAATCTTCATGACCCAACATGAGGCAAGTTTTCATTGTAAATCTAAGGTCAGTAGCCCATGAGCTACAATCTTGCATACTTTGGCTTTTTCAGGTTGAAAAATGCCTCATAAGTTGCAACTACCTCACGTCCCAAGTATAAAAAGTGTTATTATGTCTATCTATGGGCTTGGGAAGGCTAAAAGTACCTTAGGGATTGCCAAATTTGGCATTTTCATGGGTTTTTGTAGAGGTACAGCCTCAACTACACTGAAACCATCTACCCCTAGTGTACATGATGTTGGGTTTTTATTTTTTCTAACAAAATCCAATGTAGTCACTAATAGAAACTAGCATAGCTACACACATCCAATGTTGATGTTGTTGGATTTTCCATCTTTCCAACAATGGTCAAGGTAGGCATGACAATTTTCTATTGGCCACAACATGGCCAACATAATCATCATGGATTTCCAATAGTTACAATTTGGCCAACATAAAAACCATATTTTTAGTAGATTTCAATAAGTATCAATGTAGTCCTCTAAGGCTAGTGTATTTGAGGTGAAGACCAGCATAGTCACAAAACTCCATTTACTATTTTTAATATGCAAATGGGTTTTGATGGCCCTAGTGTATCAAAACTTACCAGAAATGATCAACTATGCTGGAATCAGAGCCATTACACCTACAAATAAACATCAATCTATTAGTAATCATGGAAAATATTTTTAGCATTGAATCAGCAAACTAAAACCTATAAAACCCTTATCCTTATAAAACCCATAGCCTAGTTTTACAACATTGACTACTCTTGAATCCCATTTGGCATCTACATTGTGCACTAGAGACTCTTAGCGTAGTCCCACTAGAACAAGAGTGTATACCACTATTAACACCACCTATAGCCAAAGTTGTAGACTTGAATGAAAACTAGTATGGAGTTACAAGAGATTGGAACTAGGAAGTACCTGGATCATGGAGATCGACTATAGAACATAGCCTATTGGCTCCAATAGGCTTCAAGCTCCATTCAAGCTAGCTTCTTGTGCTTTGAGCACACCATCTGTACTCTTTGAACTTTATACTTTCATTCAATAAAGTTTTTAGTTCATTTATAGTGCAGATTTATTTTCAAGTTTAATTCTATGTTAATTTATTTTTCGCTCAGATTTGTAATTCCATTCCTATTTTCATTCCTGTTTACACTTTGTAAGTCCCTAGGTGATTGACAAGATCATCTAGGGTACCTTGGATCCTATTTTTCAAAGGCCCTTGGAATTCAAGGTTACGTTGTTACCACTTGGGATTTTTAATTTTCCAACGACTAAATTTTCCAAGTGCTACAAGATAGTCTCACCCATGTTTACTAGGCTGAAGTGAAGAATAAAAACCTACAGAATGAAGATCTAACAAAATACATGAGCTTAGCAAACCTTCGATATGCTAATCTAGTTGTGTTAATAGCAGGCAAGCTAAGAAATGAGCTAGAATAATAAATAGCTATAGTATATATCATGTATGAAAAAGAGTTTGCAAATCAAAAAGATGCACAAAAGAAATTGCATATTGCAAACTCTAAGCTTGAAATAGTGAAATCCAAGTACCAAGATTAGAAAGATGTAGTAGTAAACCTAGCCTAATAAATGATAGATTACAAAAACTTAAGAATTGTGGCCAAGGCATTTGAGGAAAAATGGAGGTAGTTTGCAATCTAGTATGTGAAAGCCAACAAAATGTTTCCACAATTGCCATGCCCATGGGAAGTACCAATGCCATCAAACATTGTAGAATTCACTTGGATGGTACATGATCCAAGATCAAAGGAGGAGAAGCTTGAAGCACTACTCAACCATTATCCTTTTCAAAACCCCAACAACATTGGAAAGAAGTTGATGGGGGATCCACTACCGCCAAGAACTTAAAGGCTACATCAAGCTTTGATATTTTTTTTGTTATATTATTATTGTTAAATTTGTCCAACATTTCATGCATGATAATTTTGTAAAGCACCAGTCAAACCACAATACAACATTCAAAGTCAAGTAGTCATTTATATAAGTAGTCATGTCAAAGTTTGAGTATACCTCCCAATTTTGTAAGGAACTCTATCCTCCTTTTGTTTTAACTCAAGAATGAGTTTCTAGTTAGTTATGATGGTATGATAAAATATATTTTTAATGAGCTATGATATTGTATCTACAATATCATATCTACGACATCTCAACCTTACATACGTCATCATTGATGTGATGTAGAGAGTCCTGGTAACCCCTATCAATACCAACACTTGGTCGCATTTGACAAAAAACTTTCATTCCACCCTTAGCAAGACTATTATAGTTTGTTTTCGTAGTTTACACTTAGTGCTAGAGTGAATGCCCACAATGTGGTATTGAACAGTTGTACGACATTTTATTTGAGTGGATTGTACTTGGGCATAATTCATAAATGGATAAAGATCAAGATTATTTGCCACCATTACAACATTACACTTAGTTCTTTATTTTCTTCTTAGTCATTTTCTTTATTTAGCTTAACTTTCATTTCTTTAATATGTTTACTTTAACTTAGTCCTTTACATTTCTCATGTACTTTACTTTTCCATGTCCATTAGTAATGCAAAATGAGTACAACTAGTTTCGAGCATTAAGTGTAATTGTTTGGTAACTTGGTAGTGATTTCACTTCATTCGATTAGTAATGAACTCACTTGGTAATCCTAGTAATAATTACATGAGCCCAGGATGTGCATGGCAACCCAAGAATGGATGCTTATCGCCCTAACTTAGAATAGATTTATATTTCTGTCATCACTTAGATTTCATTCACACTTTATTATGGAAACAATTAGGAAATAATTTATCATACAACATCAACATATCACACACCTCACTAAGAGCTAAACCATACTACTCACACTTTGCTAGCTCCAGGTGGGAAGACAGTGATTGCAGACCAATTATCAACCACTAACATACTTATATTGTCCATCCATAAATTATGATTTGATCACGTGTATGTACTCATGACTCATATGGTAGAGTGTTGGGATAACCAACCACTCATCACCGTCCAACCTTGAATTTTGATTCCTAAGTTTATGTGTGACTAAGGATTTAGCCACAAACATGACACTAAGTAGTTAAGCTTAATGGTCATTATAAACTTTTCAGTCAATAATGCAAGTTAGAAATGGATGATATGAAGTAGGAGATGGCATCATATTTGGTGTTCATCTCCTTATTAACTATCCTCATGGCATCATCTTCTCACTAAGAATTCTCAATGTATGAAGTTGATTCAAGAGCATATTCTTTCATCCATTTTACATATAATATATCTAATCTAGTTTAATGTTATTGTTTCCCTCAATATTATCACTCACTTCTTTTTCTTTTCTTTTCTTTTTTCTCTTTGATCTTCTATGTTTGCATCACCTGTTATATTTCCATCTATTTTTCATTTCTTCTTCCTCTACTTCTATTTTCTTTAGTCATTTTTATTCTTTTTATTTTTATATGTTTTCCTATGTATCTTATTTTTATATATTTTATTAATGATGTTTTCTATTTAGTTATACATGTTGGGTATGGGGAATTAGGGTTTTTATTGTTTTTTTTTTCTTTTTATTTAATGGTTTTCTATAATTTTTTTATGTCTACATTTTTTCCTTTGATTTTGTTTTCTTAGTGTTTTAATTTCTCTTCCTCTAGTTGAAGATGCAAGAGTATGGGTTATAGGGGTTTTGTTACTTTAGTGAGTATGGGGTAGGTGTCAAACCTCAAAAATAATATTAATAATAAGCAAATAATTCAAATTACATCATATATTTAACATTAGTAACAAACAAGAAAAACAACAAGAAAAGTAAAAAACTTTCTAATTTTAGAGATGTCTACTCAAATGTACAAACTTAGAATTGAAATAATTCTTTGAAAAATCAAGAGAAAGATTATTTGTTAGTAGGGAAAATGATCCCAATTCTAACAACATTTACATTACCTTCAAAATTTGTGCTTCAATTTAGAATAGCAAAAGGATTCAATGTAGTAATGGAAAGCTTTGGAAAATACCAATTTTTATAGGAGAAGAAGATCTAATAGAAAATGATAGTATAAGTTATTCATCATAATTGATCTTACATCAAGATTTTTTACCATTAGTATTATGCCACTTCTAATTTTTAATAAATACTATAATTTTCTATCATGTATTTTAGCACAATCCTACTTAAACATAACACACTATAAGAGTGTCCCAGCACAAGGCTACTCCAATGCTACCACACCTATAAGCAAAGGTAGGTCTCAAAATCACAAGCTTCCTACTCAAAAAATTGGTCCTAATCATTACAATGCTTCAATGTAAATGTTAAAAGGTAGTGTTAGTGTGAATGATCCTCTATGTGTGTTTTATGTTTGTAAAACATTAATTAATAAAATAGAATTATATATTCTACAAAATGATGTTTTGTATATTAGTAATGATGAATGATTCTTTATAATATATATCTATTATTTGGCCAAGAGAATATTTTTCTTCTACAAATTAGTCAAATCCTAAATATGTTAGAACTAAACTCTCACACCTTTTGTATTAAATAATTCTTACCTTGAAATTTTATGCTAGTTTTTATTGGTATATAAGAATCACTACCCAAAGGCTCAATGCTTATCCTACCAAGGTAAAGTCTTACCTTGAGGTTGAACAAAAGCCTTACCTCTTTCAATTAACTTTACTAAAGCTCAAACCCAAGTCTTACCACTTGAGAAATAAGCTCCTTACCATCTCTCCAAGAGCTGGTACTTGGTTTTTGTTGGTATATACACATTGAAATTCTCATACATTAATCCAAATATGGAATAATTATTATTATCCCTAACAAATTCCAACTAACAATTTTGATGAAAACATTTTTCTTGCCCCAACATCATGACCATATATATTTATTATTCATGACAAAGTCCAATCAACTAGTAGTTGACCTTTTCGACAAACTAAAATATAATTGTAATAATAAAATTGAAGCTTTATTACATCCAAAGTCTCATCATATCTATTGGAAATATAAAATATATTCATGAAAAATTAAGATAAAATCTACAAACTGACCAAGTAACAATAAGGCAACAAAAATAAATCATGCATGTTTTTTGCTACAACATTATAGCATTATCTCAAATGAGTAGTCACAACAAAAAAAAGAAACAAATGCAACTCATCTTCAAGGATCCAAACTTGCATAATCTATAGGTGTACTCTTCTTAGAGGAGTTAAATCCATCTTTCACATTCAATTTTTAACATAATGCAAACTTAACCAAAGCTTCATGAAGACACTCCAATCCTTGATCGAAAAAGCAATTGAGAGATAGTGAGCTTCTACATCTAGTTTAGATCTAATGTGATGTAAATAAAATTATTTTTTTCCTTTTACATTAGACCATAACTATGTTAAAACCTTCTACTTAGCTAATTAGAAAATATGCTTAGGATTTTGCTGCACTTCCTCCCAAGAGATATTCTATTTTCTAAACCACTACATTTCTTGAAAATACCAACTGTAGTTTTATGAATCCTTAAGATCTACTTGAAAGTTTTTTTTCTTCTTTTTTGCCTTAAGATATACAAACTATGAGTGTGTGTAATGAATTGGCACAAGGCTTCTACTTCTAAAGATAATAAATCACATTCACATAATAACATTAAGTAAGGTGTTTACATCTTCACCTTTAACTCTTCGAGAAAAAACATTTTGCACTCTTTCAATATTTTTCCAAGGTTTAACACCAATCCTAGGTTCACAAAAAGCACATCTATACAAATAATGAAGTCTAAATAAGTCAACTACATCGATGCATACCTGTTGATGCATCCTTAGATGTGTTAGCACATATACATCGACACTAATCCTCCCTAAGGCTATATAAATGCACACACTGATGAATCACCATTTGTTGTCTACCACAACATCACATATGCGACATTAAGGTCTAGATCTGATATTGAATGTCCAACATTAAGACATATACCCAAATTCTATAAAATGAACTCTTTTGACAACCCTTGCAGCACTAAGAATAGCTTAAAATTTTCTTTATTGCACTTTGCTTTATTACTCTTTACTTTAATGTATTTGAATTAAGCCATTTATTTCCAATTGATTAATGAACACGAGCATGACCACTTCAAGCATTCATATAGTACTTAGTAACCTAGCAACACTTAACATTTTGTAGCCTAGCAGTGCTATATGTGTTCAGGATGTGTTTAGGAAAGTGGGATGGTTACTTGTGTTAGGCTAGCTAGGAAATAGAAAATTTAGCTTTTAATCTACTCAACTCTTTATTCTTATTATATGCAATTTCATCCATAAAATATAAAATGAAAAAAATTCATATGCCTCAATTACACTTAAACCATACACTTGAGCCTCACAAGTGTAGTTGGGAAGACAACAAACATTCTCAACGTCATTTCACTTCCTAGAGAAACTAGTGTACGAGATAACTATAGGTCCACAAAATTCAATTGGATCATGCATAACACCTTAGTGATTCATTTGGTTGGGCGTAGGGTACCTCACCACTCATCATTGGTGCCATTGCTAGGGACCTTTTTGTTATTTTATGCACTATCTAGGACCCAATGAAAAGTATTTAAATTGTTGGAATGAACCTAAGAGTCATATCTTATTTTACAATTACTACAACGAATTCTTAGAACACACGGTGATTTTTATTCTCTAATTGAAAATGTTTTCTTCTCATAGGAGTGGTTCTCCACCCAAGTCCGATAGACTTAATCCACCAAAGCCTTAATAGTATCAAATTATATATACTCATCCTAATAAGTATGTGTTGAACTTCACCTTCATCCTACACCAGGATGAGTAGTTGCAGTGGTATGACATGAAAGGCAACATGGTGTTGCCACCTGATCATGTTGTGCCTACAATGCACTATCAAATGCTTGCATGATGTGGTCTTCAAGACCACCATGGGGAGTATATTTTGGAAGATGCTAATGCTAGGGACTATCATCCCACCAAAGCACAATGTCTACAATATCGATAGCTAAAGCAGCACTATGAATTTTCAAAGGAAAAAGGGCTTAACGATTCTCCATTGCTATTGTACCAACAAGTTAGTGGGAAATCCTTCTCTGGGGATCTTTCATTTAGTAAAACTCCTCTCTTTGACTTTGATAATGGAGGTCAAAATCAAAATATACACTCCATAGTTCACAAACTTGATTCTGGTAACAAGGGATCCAATGACAACAAAGGATCCAAAGGGGTAAGTTAAGACAAGAATGCAAATAAGAAGCATGATCATGATCATGGTCATGATCACTGAAGAGGAAATAGTAGGCATCATGATGGTGCTAATTCAACTTCCTCTTCTTCTTCTTCATCTTCTTGTTCTAGCTCTAATCGTGATTGCAAAAGGTGAGACCATGAAGGAGGTGATCGAAATGAATGAAATGACCAACAAGACTAAAATAACCAAAGGGACCGTCGGGACAAACAAGATTAAGGGTGTAGACATTCAAGAGAGGCACATCACCATGAATGGAGGGGTAGTAGATGGCATCATAGGCACCATGATCAAGGCCTTGATAAGCCTCTATGTGCTACCTAAAGTATGCTTAACATCACAAAGGTAGTTAGAATTCCAACAAGACATGTGAAAGATAGTTGGATCAAACAGTTAGATATGAACAATATTCCTCGATTTGATGGAGGATATAACTCTAATCTACAGAATCATCTTCAAGCTTTCCAACATGCATGTGCCTTGCAAAACATAAAGAATAAGTGGCAAAAACTAAAGTTGTTCCCAGGACACTTATCAAAGAAGCAGAAAACTGGTACCAATCCTTAGAGTCGGAATCTATTAAACGATGAAGTACCATGCTTGAGTTGTTCAATGATAAGTATCAAATGTACTCTAGAGTGTCCAACTTAAGGAAGTAAATTCAAGGGTGGAAACAAGGAGCACATGAAACCTTAGATGCCACCATTGGCTAATACTATGCCTTGATGCACAAATGCCCTAGCCATGGTTATTCTCAATTGGCTCAACTTCGCCACATTGTAGACAGGCTTCGTAATAAAATAAGGAAAAATCTTGGTGTCTATGCCCAAGGGTGGTTATCATAACTAACTATCCATCAGGTACAAAGGTTAATAGAGTAAGTAGCTAAAGAGGAGGGTGAACTAAGAAAAAGAAAAAGTATAGAGAAGTACAACCATGATCCTTCCATCTACAAGAGGGAGGTTCAATTATGTGATAGTGAGGATGAGTCCATATTTGATGAGGGGATGCATAAAAAAGCCTTACCACTCCAACAATTTCAATCTGAACTTACAACCAAGGTTGGTCAGTTAAGGGAGTTAATGGATAAAAAATTTCAAGCTGTTCTAAAAACCATTGAGGAGTATAAAGAACAAACTAGTGAGCATGAGCACAGGAGGTGCAAGGAAGCTAAACATGCATATTACAAAGGTAAGGGCAAGATTGCTGCAATATAAGAGGTTGTAGATAGTGAATTAGATGATGATTATGGATGTAATATCTATTAGTACAAACATCCTAAGGAATTTTATCCCATTTTGTCACATCTACAGGAGTCTAGGGTGTATGCCTTACATCCTCTACTTACACAAAGGCAAACATCCAAAAGGTTACCTTATCTTCAAGGTGATCTTAGGAAATTTCACTAGCAACAATCGTATTATCCGAGTGGAGCTTCACTACAACCATATGAACAGTATCAATAATGGTAGCAACCACAATCATGGGCACTGGTACCATCAAGAAAACAGTACCCTTACCGATAGCCTGATCCATATGATTACCATGTGCAAAAACCCATGTCTCCACTTGACTCCTCCAATCATGTTTCTGATTTCCATCAACACTACCACCCTTTAGATTATTACCAAGCTCATTCACCACATGAAAGAAGGGATACCACCTCTTATCCTTATCCTCTTCCTATCCCTACACATACTCCTCCAATTGCATAACTACCACCTACTCCACCAATGCAAGATGAACTACCTACTCAATTGAAACAACGCAATGCTACGAGGACTATTAATTTGCAACCCAATCATCAATCAAAGGGTTCAAATGCTTGATCAAAGAAAAGACCTTTCTTTTGATCTCATAGTCCACCTAAGCCTTCACCTACACTCGTGGTTGACAACCCTGCTCCTACCTCTTCATCCATATCAAATTCCTTCGGGCCTCCTTCAAACCAAACTCTACCAAGGATCCATACCATAATTCTTACTCACACTATATCTGACTGGATCTATGTAGGAAACCTTTCCAAGAAATTAGCTGATCCTAGAAGTCCTCTAATTTACTTGCAGATTGCTGGGAATGAGCTATGCAAGGGTCTTCTCAATTTAGGTTCTAGTGTTAATTTGATTTCTCATGAGATGTACACTACCTGGAACCTACCTCCTCTCAAGAAGAGCAACATCAAATTGAAATTGGTAGACCATTCTATCACTATTCCATTGGGATTGGTAGAAGACATTGTGATCACTGTCTATGGATGGTCTTATCCTACCGATTTCCTAGTAATCAAAGTGGAGAATTGTAAAGGGGACTTCCCAATCATTATGGGAAGGTCATGGCTAAGCATCATTGATGCAAGAATGGGCATCAAAGAACTTTCCCTAGAGATATCTAAAGAAAATGCATTTGGAAAGATCAAGAAGAAGAGAGTTCCATGCATTACGTACAGCAATACAAGGTGCAATTGTGTGTAGAAAATTTGGGCCATAAAGTAAGCATCTATCTCTAAATGCAAGCAATGTGCACCAAAAGTAGAAATTCAAAGGTGTCTATACACAATAGCCACAAAATAGGAGGGCACCCAGTGGCTAACTGCTAATTCAGAAAGCAGCACACTTTGGATGGAACCAACTAAAATCCTAACATGTGCATATTTCATAGGCATGGTAGAACTAGAGTAGGCTCATCACCAACTCTCTAATGATACAATTGATGATACCCACTAGGGAGAGTTGGAAATTCCTAAAAAATTTATGCAAGAGCCCCTTGAACTGAAAACATTATCGGCTAAATTGGAATATGTGTTTTCCAAAAATAAGAAGCTGGTCATAATCAATGCAAATCTTGCTCTAGAGTAGAAACAAATGCTATTGAAAATAGTTGAAAGATGGTCATCATCTTTTGCTTAATCATATCCTAAACTCACAGGGATTAATCTTAGGATATGCCATCATTACATTTACACCAACCAAGCCATGAAGCCAAAACGATAGCCACAGAGGTGGTTGAATCCCAAATTGAAGTAAATCATCAAGGAGTAAATCAAGCAACTCCTCAAGGTAGGGCTTATCTACCCCATTGTGTATAGTGAGTGGGTTAGCCCATTTGTAATTGTGCCAAAGAAATATGGCAAGTGGTAGGTCTGCATCGATTTCAAGCTACTAAACATGGCAACATTCAAGGATCACTTTCCATTGTCATTTGTTGACCAGGTGCTTAACACAATATCTTAGCATTGCTACTACAGTTTTCTAGATGGTTATAGTGCCTATAACCAAATTCAAATTACACTAGAAGACCAAGCAAAGATAGTGTTCACAAGTTCCTAGGGAACTTTTGCATATCGCAAGATGTCGTTTGATCTATGCAATGCTCCTACCACATTCCAATGCCTGGTCTTGAGCATTTTTCAATAGCATATCAGTAGTAGTATGGAAATCTTCATGGATGACTTCTCCACCTATGGAGATACATCTGAGCAAGCCCTGGACCACCTTGAGCAAGTGTTGAAATGGTGTGTTGAAACTAACTTGCAACTTAATTAGCAAAAATATCACCTCATGGTCTAGGAGGGCATTATACTAGGGCACAAAATCTCACAAGCCTGGATTGAGGTAGACCTTAAGAAAATAAGGATCATCCAAGGAATAACCCATTAGCCAAAAATAGTTAAAGATGTTTGCTCATTCCTTGGACATATCGGCTACTATAGGTGATTCATAGAGAATTTCTCTAAGACCACAAAACCGTTGGTGAAGCTAACAAAGAAAGATGCTCCCTTCATCTGGACTATAGAATGTGAGAAAGCATTCTAGCAACTGAAAGAGAAGCTTGTAGAAACTCCAATCCTACAAGCACCTGACTAGTCCAAGCCATTCCATATCATGACAAATGCGTCAAATTATTCCTTGGATGCTATGCTAATGTAGTTAGATAACAAGAAACATCCATACTACATCTACTATGCTAGCTAAAGCATTGTGGGTTCACAACTAAACTACACCACTACAGAGAAAGAATTGATGGCAATGGTGTTTGCTCTAAAAAAGTTTAGGCATTATGTGCTTGGATACAAGGTGTTCATGCACACAAATCATAGTGCCATCTTCTTCCTAATGAACAAGCCAATGGTAAGCCCCCGTGTCATATGGTGGTTGGTGATCTTGCAATAATTCAATCTCATGATAGTAGATCAAAAAAACACTAAGAATGTGGTTGCTAATCACTTGTCTCGATTGCAATGGAATGACAAAGAGGAAGAAAGATCACTATCTGACATGTTTCCTAATGAACTCCTCTTTGTTGGGGCTATAACTAAAGAAATGCCTAATGAGCCAAAATGGTATGATGACATTCTCACCTATCTTATCACTTAGCAGATGCCACAAGGGTTTGACCATTGGAAGAAATAGTAGTTTCTTCACTAGGTAAAGCACTTCATGGAGATCAATGGACACCTCTACAAGGTGTGCATTGATGACCCGGTTCATTGGTGTGTCCCTAATGTTGATTAACTATGCATTCTCCAAGATGCTCATGAAGGTCCTTGTGGAGGACACTATACTGGGAGATGCACGACCATTAAAATCCTGATGGCAGGGTACTACTGGCCAACACTCTTCAAGGATGCTCACCATTTCATCCACTCTTGTGAACGATGCCAACAAGATGGTGGAATGGCAACTCAATTGGAAAGACCTCAATAATGGATTCAACCACTAGAACCATTTGACATTTGGGGCATTAACTTCATGGGTCCCATCACACCCATGTCAAACGGAAAGACATAAATCATAGTCACTATTGACTATTGGACCAAGTGGGCAAAAGCAATAGCCATCATTGATTGTACAGCTTCTACTGCTACTCATTTTGTACAACAAAATGTTATAAATGGATTTGTTATGCCATGTGCATTAATTTCTAATTATGGAACTCATTTTACAAGCACTACTTTTTGGAAGCTCATGCAACACTTGGGGGTTGACCACAAACTCACAACACCTTATGATCCCCAAGCTAATGGTCAAGTTGAGGTTACCAATAGGGAAATCACAAGGATACTAACAAGAACTATTAGCAAGTATAGGAAGGACTGGAGCACAAAACTGAATGATGTCCTTTAGGCCTACCGCTCAACTTGGAAACTTCCTATAGGCTATAATCCCTATGAGCTTATATACAGAAAATTACCAAAACTTCTCATTCAATCTAAGCCCATACACTTTCAATAGCTTGTGACCTTGACCTTGACTTAAGTCTAGCCCAAAAAGAATGACTAATGAATCTCAACTTGCTAAATGAAAATCAATTATAAGCCTTATCATCTAATAAGTTGCACAAGGGCTATAACAAAAAGTGTCTTGACCTAAAAATTAGAAAAGTCAAATTTCAACTAGGAGACAAGGTTCTTTACTGGAACCCCACACATGTACCTCAACAAACTAAGTTCCAAATGTTGTGGGAAGGACCTTACATCATTTATGTGACTTTCCCTTTTGGGATCATGAAAATGTATAAACCTAAGAGCCCAAACAAGAAAAAACTGGTCAACATTCAACAAATCAAACCTTTCCATGAGCATATGCTAGCTAACACAACAACCACCTCATTTGATGGATAACGACACTCCATATTTCGAATCTCCTCCTTTCAACTTAGTCATGGGGGAGATGGCCAACCAAGCTAATCATTTAAGCAACTCCAAGTTTTTCAATTTTTTTTGTTTTACACATTTCTTGTTTTACACATTCTTTATTTTACATATTTTTATTTTAATGTTATTAATCTTTTCTAATTTTTTTTTACACCATCGTTAGTACATTTTCTATTTCTTGAATCTTTTACACTTTTTGTTATATTTTCTTTTATTTGGTGTGATTTTCTAACTTTATCTTAATAAGTGCTAAGTACAAGGGTAGTGCATTACTTAATGGTGGTATGTACTATTTTTGTTATTTGATTGTTGGTGTCTAGTTTCTAGCTTTGAATTTCATTATGGATAATTAGGACATGGTTTCTTTTCGTGTAACAGGAAATGAATCCACAGCATTCACCCATCCACAAACTCTCTAGTTTTTCTTGTTTTGGAAATGTGCAATTCCTTTTTCATTAATAAAACTTAAATAAATTTGTGACTTTGGTAGTTTCTATAATTGGGAAGGATTCAAAGGTTTGAACAAGGTGTGGCTTCAAAGGGATTTAGTATTCTTTGTGCTTTTATATTTTCCTAGGTGCATGTGTGTTTTCATGAATTTCTTACCATTCTGTGCCAAGAAAAAAGGAAGTTGAATAAGTCTTTGCATGGTGTGGTTCTCATAAAAAATGATAAGAATTCAAAGCACACCCCTTGGACAAAATAAATGCATGCATCCTTGCATGGTGTGGTTCTCATCAAGAAGAAAAAGAAAAAAAATAGAGATGAGGATTCAAAGGACATGCCTTGGATAAAATAAATGTATGTGTCTTTGCATGGTGTGGTTCCCATTTCAAAAATAAAGAAAACAATAATGGGAATTCAAAGCACACCCCTTAGACAAAATAAATGGGCTACAAGCACTGGTTATGGGACTCATCTCCTCTAACTAAGGCCCTTCCTCACTTCCTACTTCTTCTCTAATTTGGAATGGTAGTTGTTCTATGGGAGCACTCTTGTGTCTTAGGGGATGGATTGGACTTAGAATGTCAATGTGAAGTCACTGAACGTTGTTGGTTTTGGTATAGACTAAGGATGGATCCTATCAAGTCATTGAACCACAAAATCCACAAGGGACTTCATGTGACCATAATTAGGAACTCCATTCCTCTCTCTCTCTCTCTCTCTCTCTCTCTCTCTCATCCAACTATGCTTTCCATGTCTCACCTCACCACTAATTTAATTTTTTGGTTTGATGTCTAGTTTGATGTGTCAGAATTCTTAGTTAGTTTCTTTTGAATTTTTGTACTTAACCTTCTATAACCATTAATCATCCACAGAGCCCACAAACTCTTTGGTTTGAAGTTATGCAAGGCAAAAAGGCTTATGCCTACATTGGGTAGGACCCACTTGCATATCTTTTAGTTGGGTTAGTTAAGTTCTTTACCCTTAAATACTCTTACAATCAAATTCTTTTTGTTTACCCCATTAATGACATCCAATTGTGCACATTTTCACAATAGTTTTCAGTGGACTTTCCTTTTTTTTGTTGTGAATTATTATACCCTCTTCAAATATGTCCTTGTATTGAACTTTTTCAAATTTAATGGATCACTTAATTTATTTAACCCTATCTGTCATCCTTCCCGCTAACACTACTTAAGGAACCAATCAACCACAATCACAACCTAGCTGAGTGTAACCACCAACGAGACAAGGCATTTAACAATTATGTGTTACATATTGCTTACTAATTCATGATTTTGTTGTGATTGCAGTGGGAAGCATGAACTGGAAGTGGGACTACCTTCACTAATCATAACGCATCAGTACCACATAATGAGGACCATTCATGGTCGAAGGATCTCTTCTCTCTCTCTCATTCTCCTGCTGCCAAGAGGTGTTGCATGTCAATGATATCCAAGGTGTTCACTTCTCTTCTCATGAACATCCAATTTTGTAAAAATTGTAATTCCATACACTTGGGCACTCAAATTTTATGTGTTACGTTTGAGTTAATTTGTAATGTCAGTCAATAATTCCATACCCACCCAATATGTTATATTGTAAAGAACTTGTTCCTCCTCTTCTTCACTTGAGAACGAGTTTTCATTTAGTCATGGAGGTATGATGAATCACCATTTTTTGTCTACCACAACATCACATATGTGACGTCAAGGCTTGGACCCAATGTTGGGACATATACCCAAAGTCTATAAATACCGCACCTAGGTTCTAGTTTTTGGGAGTAGTTTAGTTTTCAGTTTTCAAGCAAGGTAGTAAAGCTCTTGCTGTTTCTTTTCCTCAAAGTTAGAATATTTTCTGAATGCCCACAGAAGGAGTCTAAAGTGTGTATGGTTCTTTGTTCGAGCACTGATGTACCTGATAACAGCAGTGTGGCAAGAATAAAATAAACTCTTTTAACAACCCTTGCAGCACTAACAATAGCTTAATATTTTCTTTATTGCTCTTTACTTTAATGTATTTGAATTAAGCCATTTATTTCCAATTGATTAATGAACATGATCACAACCACTTCGAGCATTCATATAGTACTTGGTAACCTAGCAATGCTTAACGTTTGGTAGACCTACAATGTTATATGTGTTCAAGATGTGTTCAGGAAAGTGGAGCAGTTACTTGTGTTAGGCAAGCTAGGCAATAGACAATTTAGCTTTTAATCTATTCAACTCTTTATTCTTGTTGTAGGTGATTACATCCATAAAATATAAAAAAACAAAAATTCATATGACTCAATAACACTTAACCCATACCCTTGAGCCTCACAAGTGTAATTGGGAAGACAACGAACATTCTCAATGCCATTTCACTTTTTAGAGAAACTAGTGTACAAGATACCTATAGGTCCATGGAATTTGACTAGATCGCACTTAACGCCTTAGTGATTCATATGGTTTCATGTATGGGTACATCGCCGCTCATCACACACCAACCACATTTATGGCACATTTGGTCATTCCTATTGCTAAACTCTTGCAATTTTCTTCCATAGAACTTAGTGAAATTTCCCTATGAGTGCCTATAGTGTGGATTGAATTAATTGTACAAATTTTTATTCGAATGTAAGATGAGTGTAAGATGTACATGGATACTTCTACATGATGAAAGTACAAATTGAGATTTCTTCTCTCCACTGCAACACTTAAATTAGCATTAAGTCTACTTATAAGCATGTTATTTTACATGTAGTTTACTTTCCTATACTTAAGCATTTAATATTTTATTTCATAGTAACATGAGTATGACCACTTTGAACATAACATACTAATATTTGGTCATCCCAGCAATGAATACTTGGTATGCCTAGCAATAAACACTTGGTAACCTAGCAACATTAATATAAGTTCAAGATGTGTATGGAAAGTGGAAACAGATACTCTATATTTAGAATAGTTTAGTTATTGATTAGTCAAAGTTTAATATTTCAATCACTTCTTTCCTCAATACTTTTAAAAACATAAAATTATAAAATTATAAATACAAATATCTTACACCTCAATCACACTTAGCCAGATGGATGAAATTAACACAACTAATGATTAGGAAGATAATGACCAATAAACTCATGTTTTACTATCTAGGACAAAACCAACTTAGGTAGAAGGGGTTCATGAAATTTCATTGGATCATGTGTATATGCTTGTGATTCACATGGTTGGGCATAGGGAATACCCATTGCTCATCAACAATAAAGTAGGATAAATGATAGTATGAAAAACGTGTTTTCTAAATCTTCCAAGTCTAGTGTCCTAAATCCTTGCACTTGCTTTTGAAAACATACAAATCCTTGAAACCTCATGCTATTCTTTCTTTGATGCACTTTCTCCACATGTAATTATTTATATAAATAAGACCCAAATATTCAAAAGAATCTACTATTTACACATTTCTACCTCTAAATTGGAAGTCATAACATGTTTTTCTTGTACTTCAAATCATCAATTTGGTTTTATCCACATTTACTTAAAGCCCAAATGAATGACAATAATTTTCTAAAATTTGAAACATATTTATCATACCTTCTATAGTAGTGGAGATCAAGGCAACATCATTTGGATACAAAAGAAGATTCACCACTTGGGATTAAATTTTGATCATGTGAGCATCCTACCTATTGCATAATGATTTATGCATTTCATTAATAAACATACAAAATAAAGTTGGAAAAATTGGTCAATCTAGCTTAACTTTAATATTGCTATGAAATTGAAATTTCTTCTCTAAATTTTTCTATGTAATTTCAATAATTAATTTCTCATACAATCTTTGAGTTGTTGCAACCAATTCTAAAGGAAGGTCAATTTTACATAACCATAACAATAGTTTTGTGTGAATCACTAAATTATAATATTTTGCAAAATCAACAAAACAAACAAAATTTTTTTATTATACTTTTATGCAAAGTCTATGCAATGTCTAAGAGTAACAAAGTAATCAATAGTGGGGTGATTTTATCTAAAAATTGCTTGACACCTTACCTTGATTTCATTAATTTTAGCACAAGAGTTGATTCTCTTTTCTAGTTTTTGATGAGTGGTGAGGTACCCCTACACTCAACCATACGAAACGAGCGTAGCACGTGCGATCCAGTCAAACTCTGTAGACTAAGTGCCTACACGCCCCATGGAACACTTGGGGTTAATCATTTGTTGTCTTCCCAGACTTACTTGTGGTTGTTATGATGTATAGTTAATTAAGTCCAAGGTATATGATTTTTATGGTCTTTTATGTTTTTCTCCTATGCTATCAAGGTGAAGGGTTGAGAAACTAGCTAACTCTAACTAATGACCTAAGTCTAAATTACCTAGCATCAACATCTGTTCCCACTTACCGTACACACCCTGAACTAATGCAACCGCGGCTACCAAATGCTAATCGTTGTTGGGATCACTGCACATAACGCACATGCTCGAAGTGGTCGTACTGAGGCACTTAACTAGGAGGAAAGGGTTGAAAGAATCTATCTAGCCTAAGTGTCATGAGTAGCCGATTCCTTGACTAACCATACACATCTCAGACTACCACTGGGATTACCAAGCATAAATCCTGGATACACCACTGGGTTACCAAGTAGTCACACTAGATGCTCGTAATCAAGTTGTACTCATACCGCATGCGATGAGCAGCTGATTCCTTGACTATCCGTACACATCCTTAGATGCTCGTAATCAAGTCATACTCATTCTGCATTCTAGGAGTTTAAGGGTGAGAGAGAAAACAATAAATAAAATCCTATTCCATGCACTGTAAGGTTTATCTGGAAAGCTCATCTTTATTACCATACACAACTTGTGTTCAGGTACAATGTTGCTCGAATAAAGATCCATTCACTTTAGGACTCCTACTGTGGGCACATGGAAAATATTCTATCTCTGGAGTGATCAAACTACTAGAGATTCCCTACTTCTAACTCAGGATGGAGAAACAAGGGAGAGTCGCCTCTTATTTATAGATATGGAAAGGAACCACAATAGCGCGTACGCGACATCACATGGGACGACGTGATATCATGATGGTAGCGATATCGCGGCTCATGCGAATCGTGTCTCATCATACCCCCATGACTAAATGAAAACTCGTCCTCGAGTTCCTTACAATAATATCGGGAAGGTATGGAATTATTGATGGGAATGGAACTAATGGGATGACATGTGAATGGATCATCATTACAAGACTTGACAAAACTAGTGTTCATGACAACAAGGATGAGCACCTTATTACAATGACATCAGGCCTTATTTGGTAGCTGAGAAAGAAAGAAAGAAAGAGAGAGAAGTGTTGCTGCTACCAATGCCAAGATTTCACCTTTCGTTGTCCGTCGGTAAGTGCGTCATCGATCTTGCTCCTTGCATAGCTACTTCCAGCACAGCTCCATTCCAAGTGTTTGCTCCAGATTCAATTCGTTGTTGTATGATCGCCATCTGCACACACAACACAATCCTATATTAGCAAGGGTAAATGAATCATCATGTAATTAGTACCTTGCTTTAGTGTAAGTTCATTGGCTAGGTTGTGGTATGGCTGATATGGATTGGGAGATATATTACTGATGACTACCAAAGGTGTAGGGGTTAGGGAGGAAATCAAAAAATTTAGGGCTAGGAGAAAATCGAAAAAATCAGGCCCCGTACCCCCATGACTAATTGTGAACCTCCGGTAGCATTAGAATGGAGAAAGGAAATGAGTAAGAAAGATAGGTAAAAAGGGACAACTATAGCATCGATGAAATGGATGTCAAGATGGTAATGAACAAAATAAAATTAATTATGAAATGTTAAGGGAAAGAATTTAACTAATATTCCAAATAGGAATGTCAATGGGTCCTCCCCAAAGTAGGCTCATGCCCTTAATGCCTTGACAAACCCACATTCAAAGAGTCTGTAGGCTCCGGGAATGTCATTCGGAACAAGAGTTAAAGTCTAAACTGCAAGAATTTACCAAAAAGAAAACAATGTATCTACCAAAATATACACTAATGATACAACTAGCAACGAGGTGAACAATGGAGAGAAGGATGGAGAGAAGAGGCTGGAATGGAATCCCAAGAACAAGGTGGTGTACAGCCCCTTGTGTGCTTCATGATTAATGTGACTTAGCAAATCTCATTCCAACTTCGGCCTTAAACCAACCACATCCAGTGACTTCGCATCAATACAATTGGCCAAACTATCCACTTGGATAACAAGGATGCATCTCCAAAGAGCCACCACCATTCCAACGAAACAAAGGA
>MNCI01007002.1:233299-248725 GCA_015680685.1 Gnetum montanum | reverse complement strand
ATGGCAAAATACTCATTGGAGCAATTGGATCATTAGTGAAGGCTCTCAGAAGATCAAAGGTTCTTTCTGGTTTAAGCAAATTTGGCAGTGTTGGAGCCAACTTAGAGGTTTTTTGCAATGGAAAACTTCCCAGATAAACTTGCACTCTTTGTCGACACACTCGATCTTGTGGTCCCCTATTTTTAAAAAGAATGGAGGTTGTCTTTATGATGAATTCTCTCATAGAGCCAATCATTTTGCTAACCACAATCTCCACCATATTGATCAATTATATACTATTAGAAATGATTCTCCTACCCTCTCTTGGACACATGTGAAAGTAAAATGGGGGTTTCAAAGACAAGATATTATCATTTACCAACACATAGAACAAGTTCTTTCCAACTTTTTTTTGCATAATTTGCATACTAATAATCCTTGGTATGACTATTGGTTTTGGCCTGACGGTTTCCCTCTTCGCTCTTTACGCATCTCTAAAGCCAAATCTTGGTTTCATGCGCAATTTTTTCAATTCTCCACTCTAAATAGACGTTGGAGTTTACATCTTGAGGACCACAAGCGGAAAACTATTTTTCGTTGGATTTGGACTTCCAAGGCCCAACCTAAGCATCGTTTCTTTTTTTGGTCATTGGGTCATCAAGGTCTTCCCATCAGACATAAGCTTCATTTCTTAGGAATTGATCATCCTAAATGCCCCATTTGTAAAGTGGATGACTCTTTTCAACATGTCTTTTGGGATTGCTCATTCTCTCAACACATTTGGAAATGGTGTCAATATCTCCAAGTCTTCCTTCCTAATCATTCTATTGGTTTTCCTCAATGTATCTTTCAAGACGATTGTGTTAAGCGTCACCTTCAAAAAGCCTGGAAAATCCTCTTATTTGAGATTATCTTCTTTATTTGGAAATGTCGCTTAGATGCTTGGTATCAAAACACAAACTACAATGAATTTGACTACCATATGAAATGCTCTATTGCTTGTATTATTCAACTTCAATGTCGAGAACCAGGCTTTATCAATAATATTACCTTTTTCTAAATGATTTCTCTTTGAATTAGTTGTTTTGGTCTCCTTTTTCAGCTGTCATCCCGGGGGGTGCGATAAGCTTTTGTCTTGTTGCAGGTGACTAGGGGGTCATCTTGCAACATTGGGCTCTGTTAAGGTTTTGGATTTAATTTTTCTTCTCCAGCTTGTAGCTCACCTTAACAACACCCCCCCCCCCCCACATAAATGCACGAGTGTTTCAATCCATAATGCCAGTTTGATTAAAACACTTAGCCAATAGTCACACCTCCAATCAATATGGTAATGTTGCAAATTTAAAGCCCTCCTCCCAATGCTATTTTATCATATTTGGCAATACAAAAATCTCTTCGTCTTTAGAAGTAAAAGCCTTTCAGCGTCCCACTTCGTTTATAGTACTCTCTCATCTTGCTGCACAACCCTAGAGAATCATGGTAGTCTTATTTTTGGAAGATGATTTACAAAACTCAGACATGGATGTTTTCTCTTTTTGCTTATGATTTTAAGTTTTATCTCCCCTCTATTACTATTTTGACGCTCGTGATTCCTATTTGTTTCTTTATTCTAATTATCCAGTCCTTAATCCTATTTGTTTCTTTATTCTAATTATCCAATCCTCAACGGATGTACATTTGATCTATTATTATCCTTCTTCGAATGTGCCTTAGCCATAATAGATTTGAGTTCCCCTTTTTCTCAAAAAAAAACAAAAAAAAAGACAACATCCTCATAGGATCCCAAATCTTTTTCTATTTAAATATTTTGCTAATTTGATTATCATCTAGGTTTTTAACTATATACAATATTATTTTCATTACTATCTAAGTTTTTAACTATTTTGCTAGTTTCAGTATTTTGTTATATATTGATGTAGGTTTTTATTGATTTTGCCATATTTTTATTTGCCTTTTTTTATGCATGTAAAAAAGATAAACTTGATGGTTAACTATTTCAATGATCCCAAATGTAAACTTCAAAGGATTTCAAATAAAGAGAGTAACGCCATAGGTACTCAAACCTTTTTCTATTTAAATGTTTTGTTAATTTAACTATTATTTAAGTTTTTAATTATTTTCACTACTATTTCACCATTGCCTAGGCTTTTAACTATTTTTCTATTTTCATTATTTTGTTATTTTTTGTTACAAGTTTTTAACTATTTTGCAATAATTTTGTTAGCTTTTTTTTTCATGCATGTGAAAAAGATGAACTTAGTAGTTAACTATTTCAATGATTCTAAACGCAAGCTTCAAAGGATTTCAAATTTATTGGCTTTAGAGCATAACTAAGATTTCTAGAATTTTCAAATTCTTATAAATGTTCAGGCATTTCAATATTTACCCCTATTTAAGATTGCAAATTATCTTCATAGAATTTACATTCTATTGCACATATTCATTTGGTATTTTCTTTAGTGCATCTAGGGCATCTAGCTTCTAAATATTCTCATTTAAGATAAATTATTCACAACTACATTGATGAACACTACTAATAATACAGGTTGTGTGGATACGTGCCCATCAACGTATCCTAGGATGTGTTGATGTAGATATGTCAATGTTGATGTAGGCATTGCCTATATAAATGTGCACACCCTTTGCATTTATGGCACCTTTTGGTCTTAGTCTTAGTGGAACTCTTGTAGTTTCTTCCCTCAATAGTTAGAATATTTTCCCTATGAGTGCCTACAGTGTGGGTTTATGAGATTGTACGACATTTTATTCAAGTGCTTATGTACCTAGACACATTGGCATGATCAACAATAAAATTGAGATTTCCTATATCCATTGCAACACTTAGACTAGTTTACTGTTACCTTTCAGTACTTTACTTTATATGCAATTTATTTTTATGTTCTAAGTAATTAATACAATTAATCATAACCATGTGAGTATGACCACTTCGAGCAAAATGTATTAATGCTTAGTAATCCCAGCAATGGATACTTAGTGATGAACCGCGATATCGGATCAACCATGCAATGTCAGATACCTGATATCGCGGCCTGCCTCCTTACCTATAAATAAGAGGTGACGCCCTTGGTTTCCACATTAGAAGTTAGTCCCTTAGCCAAACTCTTGCCATTTTTTCCCTCCAGAGTTAGAATTATTTCTACATGCCCACAATAGGAGTCATAGAGTGAACGAATCTTTATTCAAGCTTTGTGTACGATAATAAAGATGAACTTTATGATAAACCTTGTAGCATACAGAATAGATTAATTAGTGTCAATTATTATTTAATGCTTTCCTAGTTAAGTAATGATCTCTCTCACCTTACAACTCTCTTAGTTAAATGCACTTAGTACGACCACTTCGAGCATGTGTGTAGCGCTTGGTAACCCAGTAACAATTAGTGTTTGGTAATCCTAGCAATGTTGCACTAGTTCAGGATGTGTACAGCAAGTGGGAATGGACACTGGTATTAGGAGTAATTAGAACTTAGTTAATGAGTAGTTGAATTAGACTAGTTACTTAGTTATCTCTCCCCCTACTTACTAGCATAGGATATATAAACACATAAAAATCATATGCCTCAAGCTTACTTAACCATACAACCGTGACATACAAGTAAGTTTGGGAAGACAATGATTAACCAACCCGTTATTGTTCCATGAAGCCGCATAGGCACTTAGTCCTTGGAATTCAACCGAATTGTGCATGAAACGCTCATATTCGTATGGTTGAGCGTAGGGGTATCTCACTGCTCATCATTGGCACCATTGCTAGGGACTTAATTGTTTGTGCACTAAGTAGAACTTAGAAAATCATTTACATCGTTGGAACGAACCCTTAGGCTTGCTTAAGAAAAAGATAATAGTATATTGCACACTGAACAAGACAAGATGTCTTCTTCTTTGCACAAAAGCACTTCACCACCTAAGACTAACACAAGAAGCAATCGGCGGCAAGATACACATGACGTTGATCTACCAATCCCTCAACAATTTCGTGTGGTATATATTCATCCCAATGAATATGTTCCAGACTTCACCTTTATTCTCCACCAAGATGAACAGCTGCATTGATGTGACTTGGAAGGTAACATAATGTTACCTCCTGACCGTTTAGTCCCAAGTATGCTTCTCACACAAATAGGCATGCAACACTTACATGTAGAGTACATTGTGCAGGACTATGATTTGAGAGACTATCATCTCACAAAAGTGCAACATCAAAGGGATTTGCAACAGGAGAGACACCATAAGTCCTTGAAGGAAAAATAGTCTAACGATTTCTCCCACGTTTTAAGCGAAATTGAGGGTGATGAACCAACCTCAAGTAGTCACCTACATAACGATGTTCCTCCTCTTGACTTTGGCCAAGGGGTTGTGTATCAAAACCTTCATTCTATTATTCATAACCTAGGTACTGATACCAATGGACACAAAGTGTCCGAAAAAGGAACAAGAACACATGACAAAGGTAGGCATTCTGATCTTAATCACAATCGAGGTAGAGACCACCAAAGAGAAGGTAGTAGACACCGTCATGGTGGTGGTTCTCCTTCTCCTTCACCTTCATCGTCACCTTCACCCTCTCCTTCAGTGTTTGAATATAGCCATAGAGAAATAGGTCATGAGGATAAGGGCAAACAAATTGAAAGTCATAGACGAGATAGCCAAGATAGAGGATGAGGGCACTCTAGGGAATCATGCCATAGAAGAAGGGAGAGTAGGGAACCACGTAGGCACCATAGATGCTACGAACAAGATGATCATGATGAATCCCTACTCACCATGCGAAGCATGCTAGATATAACTGAGTCTATGAGAGTTTCAACAAGGCACCAAGAAGATAGTAGGATAAAGAGGTTAGACATGAATAACATCTCATGATTTGAAGGGAGATATAACGTTGATCCTCAAAATCACTTACAAGAATTTCACGATGCATGTGCCTTGCAAAACATAGAAAATGAGTGGCAAAAACTTAAGTTGTTCCCATGGACACTAATAAAAGAAGCTGAAAGCTGGTACCGGTCCTTAGAATCAGAATCCATTCGTAGGTGAAGTACTATGTTAGAACTGTTCAACGATAAGTACCAAATGTACTCCTGGGTGTCTAACCTACGAAAGCAAATCCAAGGATGGAAACAAGGAAGTCATGAGCCTTTGGATGCTACCATGGGCTACTATTATGCACTATTACATCATTGTCTTGACCATGGTTATTAGCAGCGGGATCAACTACGCCATCTCATAGATGAGCTTAGGCATGAAACGAGAAGAACCCTTGGGACATATGCCCAAGGAAGTTTATATGAGCTTAGGTCACATCAAATTCACAGACTACTAGAGCAAGTTGCTAAGGAAGAAGGTGAGCTATGAAAGAGAGAGTGTGTGAAAGAATATAACCAAGATCCTTCACTCTAAAAGAAGGGAGTAAGATTTTGTGAGGATGAGGAAGAGTCACCACTTGAAGAGATGGTGAATAGGAAAACCTTACCTATCCAAAAGTTAGCATCAAAAGTATCGGTAAAGGTAGACCAAATGTGGGACTCCCTGGATAGTAGGTTTTAAACTGTTCTCAAAGTAGTAGAGGAGTCTAGAGAGCAAGGTAGTGATTGTGACAAAAGAAAAAAGAGAGAAGCAAAAAATGCATGTAACAAGGGTAAGGGTAAAGTTGCTATTATTGAAGAGGTTGTGGACTCAAATACAGACGATGATAGTGGATGCAAGATATGTCAATACGACCATCCTAAGGGATGTTGCCCTGTGATCTCACATCTATAGGAGCCTGGGATGTATGCACTTAACCCACGTTTAAACAAATGGCAAACATCCTGACGGTTACCTTATCCCCAAGGTAACCCAAGGTAATTCCACCAATCTCTAACATATTATCCAAGTGGAACTCCACCACAACCAATTGAGCAACATCAACAGTGGCAACACCCACAATTATGGGGAATGCCATCACCAAGGCAACAATATCCTTACTAGAAACCTGACCCATATGGATATTATATGTAGCATCCAATCTCTCCACATGACTCTGTTGATCATGTTACTCCCCAACATCACTACCAAGCCCATGAGTACTATAGGACTCCCTCTCCTAGGGGTGATATTCCACAGGTATACCATCCTTCAAATCCAGCCGCATCTCTCCCACCAATAGCTCCATTACCACCTGCTCCAGCAATGCAAGGTGAACTCCCTGCTCAGCCAAAGCAACGCAATGCCATAATGGCTATTAATCCTCAACCTACTATTGGTTCTAACAACCGTACAAAGAAAAGATCTTTTTTCAGAATCAACAGTCCAACCAAGCCTTTGCAACCCCAACAATTGAGTCTTTGGACACCTCTATATCAACTAAAGCTTCAAAACCCCCTTCGAACTTAACACCACATTCAACGCATACAATCATGTTAACACATGTTGTTACTAATTGGATCAAATTTTCCCACCTTCCTAGGAAATTCTTTGATCCTAGGAGTCCCCTGATATATCTACAAATCATTGGGAATGAGCCATGCAAAGCTCTTTTGGATTTAGGTTCCGGTGTCAACCTAATATCCCAAGAAATGTATAAGGCCTAGAACCTATCTCCATTAAAAAAGAGCAACATCCATTTAGAGTTGGCTAACCAATCCATCACTGTTCCCTTGGGATTAGTGCAGGACATTGTTACCATTGTTTGTGGATGGTCGTATCCAGCTGAATTCTTGGTGATTCAAGTGAACAACAATAAGGGAGACTTCCCAATCATAATGGGAAGGGCATGGCTAAGCACTATCAATGTGTGCCTAGGTATCCGTGATCTTTTCCTAGAAATATCTAAGGAAAATACTTTCAGAAAGATTGAGAAGAAGGTTCAATGCATCGCATACAGCGACACAGGGTGCAATTGTGTGCAGAGATCATGGGTTATGCAAAGTTTAACATTTCCTGCATGCAATCAGTGTGCACAAACAATCAATATAGAAAGGTGCTTGTATGCAGTAGCCACATGATAAAAAGATACCCAATGGCTGATAGCTGATCAAGAAATCAACTCACTTATATGCATGGAACTCACTGAGGGTTTGACTTGCACTTACATAGATAGTATAGATGCATTAGAGCAAGTCCACCGCCAACTTCCAAGTCCTAACTTAGAAAACATCAACTGAGGGAAGTTGGAAATTCCTAAGAAATTTAAACAAGAGACCTTAGAGCTAAAACCATTGCCCACCAGTATGGAATACACGTTCCTTAAAAATGGAAAACCAATAATCATCAACGCAAGACTTACTCTGCAACAAAAAGAGAGTCTGCTAAAGGTAATAAACAAATGGTCAAAAGCCTTCACCTGGTCATATCCAGAATTAACTAGAATAGATCCTAGGATATGCCAGAATAGAATTTACATTAACTCCTCCATGAAGCCTCGAAAACAAACATAGAGGCGATTAAACCCAAAGTTGAAGCAAGTAGTAAAAGAAGAAATTGAACAGCTTCTAAAGGCTGGGTTCATATACCCCATTGCTGATAGCCAATGGGTTAGCCCCTTAGTAATAGTGCCTAAAAAGGAACGCAAATGGAGGGTGTGTATAGATTTTATGCTACTAAACATGGCAACATTCAAGGATCACTTTCTGTTGCCATTTGTTGGCCAAGTCTTAGACACAATCATAGGGCATCACTATTATAGTTTTTTGGATGGATATAGTGGATACAACCAAATACAAATAGCCATAGAAGACCAAGCGAAAACTACATTCACCAGTCCTTGGGGAACGTTTGCATACAAAGAAATGTCATTTGGCTTGTGCAATGCCCCTGTAATGTTTCAACACTTAGTTCTAAGCATATTCCAGCAGCAAATAGGAAATGGTGTGGAAGTCTTTATGGATGACTTCTCCACTTATGGAGCAAGTTTTGATCACGCATTGGATCGATTAGAGCAAGTGCTAAAAAGATGTGTAGAAACTAATTTGAGGCTCAACTGGCAAAAAAGCCATTTGATGGTTCAAGAAGGCATAGTACTTGGGCATAAAATCTCACATGCAGGGATAGAGGTAGACCCTGAGAAAATCAAAGTCATCCAAGGAATTACCCATCAACCAGAAACTATCAAAGACATTCGGTCATTCCTTGGAAACACTGGCTACTATAGGAGATTCATAGAGAACTTTTCAAAGATTTCCAAACCATTGGTAGAGTTAACAAAAAAGGACATACCCTTTGAGTGGACCAGGGAATGTGAACTAATTTTCCAAACTCTGAAATAGAAGCTGGTAGAAACACCCATTCTACAAGCTCCTAACTGGTCCAAATTGTTCCATGTCATGACTAATGCATCCAACTATGCCCTAGGAGCCATGCTTACATAGTTAGATGACCAGAAACACACTTATTACATCCACTTTGCAAGTAAAAGTATAACTGGTGCACAACTTAACTACACTACTACAGAAAAAGAATTAATGGTTGTAGTGTTTTCACTAGAAAAATTTAGACACTATGTATTAGGGTAAAAAGTATTCATACACACAAGTCATAGTGCAATCTGGTTTCTCATGAATAAGCCAATGGTAAGCCCCTATATTATACGATGGCTAATAATCCTACAAGAGTTAGATCTAACAATGATTGATCGTAAAGGCACTGAGAATGTAGTTGCCAATCATTTATCTCAGTTGCACTGGGACAGCAAGGACGATGAGTATCCAATTTCTGATCATTTCCATGATGAGTTCCTCTTTGCCGGTGTAGTGAGCAACCAATCACCCACGAAGACAAACTGGTATAGTAGCATTCTTACCTATCTCCTTACCCAACAAACACAAAAAGAGTTATACCTTAAGAAGAAACAATAGTTTCTTCATAGAGCCAAGTACTTTATGGAGATCAATGGACAACTTTACAAAGTATGTCCCGATGGCTTGGTTCGATGATGTGTTCTTGATAGAGATCAACTAAGAGTTCTCCAAGATGCTCATGAGGGCCCTTGTGGGGATCATTCTACTGCGAGACGAACGACCATCAAGATCCTACTCGTAGGGTATTATTGGCCTACCTTGTTCAGGGACACCCATCAATTCGTCCAATCTTGTGAGTGCTATCAATGTGATGGGGGAATGACTACTAGAATGGAGGGTCTGCAAGAATGGATTCAACCGTTAGAACCCTTCGACATTTGGGGAATTGATTTCATGGGGCCCATTACACCAATGTCCAATGGAAAAGCTTACATCATAGTTTCCATAGACTACTTAACAAAATGGGCTGAAGCAACTGTGGTTTAAGATTGCACATCGTCTACAGCTGCACGATTTGTTCAACAATAAGTTGTCAACAAGTTTGGTGTGCTACGTGCACTTATCTCAAATAATGAAACACACTTCACAGGTGCAACTTTTTGGAAGTTAATGCAACGCTTAGGGGTTGAGCACAAATTGACTACACCATACCACCCCCAAGCAAACGGTCAAGCCGAGGTCACCAATAGGGAGATTACTAAGATACTGACCAGAACCATTAGTAAGCATAGGCAAGACTAGAGCACTAAACTGAATGATGCTCTTTGGGCATACTGCTCCACATGGAAACTCCCTATAGGCTACTCTCCCTACAAGTTAGTGTATGGAAAACTTCCAATGCTCCCTATCCAAACTAAGCTCCATACACTAGCCACGGCATGTGACCTCAACCTTGACCTTGATCTAGAACAGAAACAAAGGTTGATGACTCTTAACTTGCTAGATGAGAACCAACTAACTACCCTGTCATCTAATGAGTTACACAAGGCATTTAATAAACAATGTCATGACCTGATAATTAGGAAAGTTGATGAGTGGCGAGGTACCCCTACACTCAACCATATGAATACGAGCGTTTCACACACGATCTGGTTGAACTCCGTAGACGGGCTAGTCGTGGTATCTAGATAGTTACTTGTATATTGCAATTCACTATCTTCCCACCTAGACTAGTATTTTCTTTGTCACATATGGTTTAGTCCAAAGTGAGGTGTATGATGTGTTCCTAAATTAATGCTACTCTTGAAAGCAATGGAAAATAATCTTTAATTAAGCTAGGATGAAATGGGAGAGAGAATCTAAGCTAGCCTAAGTGCGATGAGCATCTGTTCCTTAATCATCCGTACACACCTTGGACCTCATGCATGCCTACTACTAGGATTACCATGTGTAGATCCTAGGTACGCTACTGGGTTACTAAGTAGTCACACTTAAATGCTCGTGATTAAGTCATACTCGTTCTGCGTTAAGGAGTTTAGGGTGAAGAGATATTAACTACGAAAGTAATAAATAATAATAATAATTAAATAATTAAACTAAGTGAATGCTGCAATGATGAAGTAATCTCGATCTTTATTTCCGGTCATGTGCGTGTCCAAGTACATCACACTTGAATAAAGAATGTTGTACAATTACAGTCATCACACTGCGGGCATGCACTGAGAAATAATTCTAACTCTAAGAAGGAAAAACTACAAGAGTTTGGGTAAGGGACTAAGAACTAATGTGGAAACCAAGTGCGTCGGCTCTTATTTATAGGCAAGGAGACAGGCCGTGATATCGCGTATGCGATATTGCGTCAGGTCACGATATCGAGTATTCGATATCGAGGGTCCGATATCACGACTCATCAAATAACAGGGGCCCAATATTAGGGGTCCAATAATGGGACTCATCATATAACAGGGGTCCAATAACAAGACCTGATAAACCATGACTCATCATGCCCCCACGACTGAATAACAACTTGTCCTCGAGTCAAAGAAAGTAAGGAACAAGTTCAATTGATTACACAATGGATAGGTATGGGATTATTGACTGACTAGGAATTTATTCATGCTGCAATGGAGAATTAAACAAAATTTGGACATAGACACAAAAATTACAAAATTTATTGGAACTCATGTGGTTCCTAGTGGTAGTGGCTCCTCCATGGGTGCCTTTCCTTTGTTCTGTGCTCCAGGCTTCTAAGATTGATACTATTGAAGAAGTGCCTGAAGTTTCTCCTCTTCTATCCACAGATTATGAGTTGTCCATGTTAATGTTCTAATGTTTGATGGAGTCAGCACTTTCCATGGACACGACAGTTGTGTGAACACTTGATTGGCCTTAACATGTCATGCCGAAAATAGTTGTCATTCCTCTTCATAGCCTCAAGCCCTAGCCTCTCCACCTTTTGCTTGGAAAAATTGTGCAATAACAGGAGTTTCATGATGGATGCTAAATGATTGTGCCTCCTACTCTGCATATTCTGCATGAGGTCCTTGGCTTCTACCTCCCCCTAGACATCTAGTTGCATCTTGAGAAGGTCCTCCTTGTTGTCCTCTTTTAGGGGCCATCTATAATCACACAAAGATCAATTGTTAGTAAGGTTATTGAAAGAAGTTCAATTATTTCATACCTTACTCATTACATTTAATAAATGTTGAAGTCTTTTCTTAGTGTGATTTTAGAGTTAGAAATTTTTTTCAAGGAAGTTTCCCTAAAAGTTTAATGTCAGACCTGGTTTGTTTAGGTGACACATAAAAGAACCTAGTTTTGAGGAACGTTTGATAAAATGATGACAAACGAAAGAATAGATTTGGCAATGAAGTATTTGGAGGGTATAAAATGATGTGGTAGTGTGCAACAAGTACAAATTACAAAAGTCATGCAAGTGGGTCCTCCCCAAAGCAGGTTCCAACCTATAATGCCCTTGTGTAACCACACCTTAAAATGTCCATAGGCACTAGAAGGATTAAATGTAATCCACATTGATGCAAAAAAACACACACATGTAGATACCACCGTGATGAGGTATAAATTCAATGCTACACAAGTCACGAGTCCCAATTACATGAACAATGAGGTGATGTGAATTTTAGAAGGGACTGCAAAGATTGGGACATGAGGTAACTGGCCCAGGGTAGAATGAATCCTTAGTGTAAGGCATGATTAATGTGTCATTAACCTGTCACTCCAAAATCAGGACCAAGTCCATTCCTCTAATCAGTGACATCGCATTTCTTCATCCAATGATGGACAACCATAAGAGCACCATGGCAACAAGGTGTACGATCACTTGGTGTTTCATTCAAGGGAGGAGTGATTTTTCTTGTGGCACTCATTTTTTTTTCTTTTTTTCTTTATATGGCCTCTTTGGCACACTCTCTCTTTCTTTTCTTTTTTGAATGCTTAATCTAGAGAAGCTACCTACCTTCAGGCATGGGTACATGTCTTTCCAATGGGACCCCCTAAAATAGCATTATTTTTTCTGGTTGAGTGTTTTTGGATTACTCTTACTACCATTTTTCATTAGATCTACAAGGATCTTAGTACGACCAAGCTACATGATAACTCCCATAGATGTTACCAAAGAAAATCCATAAGTCGCCTTGATGTCACACCTTGGTCATTCCCTCTTAGTCCATCCTTCTTCGCTCTGGGCACAATAACACAAAATTACTTTAAGTTTTAATGATTAGGAATATCATTGTACCTAGGGTAGAACCTCTTATTAATAGAATGGATGAATGGATGTTGTGGGCTCACTA
Organism: Gnetum montanum; assembly: GCA_015680685.1. NCBI lineage: Eukaryota > Viridiplantae > Streptophyta > Gnetopsida > Gnetales > Gnetaceae > Gnetum > Gnetum montanum. The sequence continues at coordinate 236,197 of MNCI01007002.1, read as the reverse complement.
TTTAAATAATTAGTCACTTGAGACTTGATTACATAAAACAACACCTCAACCAACGAGTCACATGAGTTTTTTATTCGTAGATGAGATTACTCACAAAAAGACAAAAAGGCAAAAAGATCAAACAATAAGTTGAAAAGTGAAAAACCAAAAAACAAAAAGTGAAAGATCCATCCTCTCCTCCCCACCTTTCTTTTCCATTTTTCACATCATCGTCGATTTTATCATTAGGCTGTATCTTGGTTGATGCATTGTTCTTCCTTGGTAAGTTCTTGTGGGGCAAGTTTTTAACTCTTACTTCCAAATGACATTCCTAGAGCCTATGGACTCTTTGGTTTGTGGGTCTGTCAGGGCATCAAGGGCATGAGCCTACTTTGGGGAGGACCCACTGGCATTCCTTCTTGGTTCATTTGTTAAATTCTTTTCCTTAAACATTCTTACACTCAACAATGTTTTGTTTCATACCCATCCATGACATCCATTTTATTGGCGTTGTCATTGTTACTTTTTCTCCATCTTTTTTATTCCTTATCTTTTTCCATCCTATCGCTACCAAAGGTTTGCTCTTAGTCATGGAGGCCCAGGCACAAATTTTTCAATTTTTTCTATACCCTACACCTTAGGTAGTCACTAGTGTTAAATCGCTAAAATCAGTATCTACCATAACCACAACTCAGCCAATGCACTTTACATCAAGACAAGGTATCAACTGCATTGTGATTTATCTACCCTCGCTCATTTGTGACTGTGTTGTGTGTTCAGATGATGATCATACAACAATGGACTGGGCCTGGAGGAAACACTTAGGATGGACCGGAACTGGAACGTTTACGAAAGGAGCAAGATTGGTGGTGTGGCTATGGATAAACAATGGAAGGCGCAATCTTGGCATCGGCAGTAGCACATCTTATTCTTTTCTCTTTCTCCTTCTCTTCCAGTTGCCAAATAAGGCTAGATGTCATTTATGTACAGTGTTCACCTTTGTGATCATGGACACTAATGTTGTCATATATTGTATTGATGATCTGTTCACCAAGCACGTTAAGTCTGTCACCCCGTTCCACCATCAATGGTCATTCAATTAATAATCCCATACCTTCTCAATATTTTGTAAGGAACTCAAGAACGAGTTTTCATTCAGTCATGGGGGTATGATGAATTGTGATATCACGTCTACGATATCAAATCAACCATGCGAGGTCAGATACCCGATATCGCGGCCTACCTCCTTGCCTACAAATAAGAGGCAGCACCCTTGGTTTCCACATTAGAAGTTAGTCCCTTAGCCAAACTCTTGCCATTTTTTCCCTCCAGAGTTAGAATTATTTCTGTGTGCCTGCAGTAGGAGTCATAAAGTGAACAAATCTTTATTCAAGCATTGTGTATCTGAGCACACTTTGTGTACAGCAATAAAGATGAACTTTATGATAAACCTTGCAGCATACAGAATAGATTAATTAGTGTCAATTATTATTTAATGCTTTCCTAGTTAAGTAATGATCTCTCTCACCTTACAACTCTCTTAGTTAAATACACTCAATACGACAACTTCGAGCATTCGTGTAGCACTTGGTAACCTAGTAACGATTAGCGTTTGGTAATCCTAGCATCATTGCACTGGTTCAAGATGTGTACGACAAGTGGGAACAGATACTGGTGTTAGGAGTAATTAGAACTTAGTTAATGAGTAGTTGAATTAGACTAGTTACTTGGTTATCTCTCCCCCTCCTTACTAGCGCAAGATATATAAACACATAAAAACCATAAAAATCATATGCCTCAAGCTTACTTAACCATACAATCGTGACATACAAGTAAGTTTGGGAAGACAACGATTAACCAACCCGTTATTATTCCACGAAGGCGCATAGGTACTTAGTCCTTGGAATTCAACCAGATCGTGAATGAAACGCTCATATTCGTATGGTTGAGCGTAGGGGTATCTCGCTGCTCATCACTTGGTATGCCTAGTGTTATACACTTGATACCCCGACGATGTTAATATAAGTTCATGATGTGTACAACAAGTTGGAATGGTTACTCCACATTAGGATAGTTAATTTAGGAATTAGTTAGTTAATTTAATCATAAATCTTTATTTCATTAGTAAGGAATTAGGAAAAAAATATACTAAAAATAATTATAAAAATAAACATCTTATGCCTCAATCACACTTAACTATATCCACAGTTAAACACAAGTGTTGATTGGGAAGACAACGATATGCAAAATACACCATTCATTATTTAGGAATACTGGCTACTAAGAGAACTAAGTCTATGAAATTCGACTAGATTGTTGGTGAACACTTGTGACTCGTATGGTTGGGCATAGGGACTACCAACCACTCATCATACATCTAACTTACCCATAAGGACTAACAACTAACTTGTAAAGCAAATATTTCCTTGTCAAACAAGAATACTATTAACTCAAAGATTAAAATTAATGTCAACAAAAAAACTATAATTGATAGTAAAGATTCTTGTCCTAAGATTGATAACAAATGATAAGGTGAAGATTATCTACAAGTGCTACCACTTTTTTGCTTTGATACAAATATTAGTATTAAGCTACAACTCTCTATCTCAAATCCTTTTCCTATTTTAACTTCAAGCATGGATGTTAAAAAGTGATGTAAATGCTATTATGACTAAGACCTTCCTCCCTAGAACAATTAATTTTCTTCACTTATTATTTAAAAGTATTAATTCTGAGGTTGTACACCTAGGTAGACAATCATAAAATCGGAAAGTGATGGGACGCAATATCGCATGGGCTGCGATATCACAACCGTCACGATATCACGGTGCGCCATCATATCTATAAATAAGAGGCGGCTCTCCCTTGTTTCCTCATCCTAGGCTAGACAGTAGGGAAACTCTGGCAGATTGATCACTC
>MNCI01007002.1:209142-233121 GCA_015680685.1 Gnetum montanum | reverse complement strand
TCAACCCTTCACCTCAATAGCATAAGAGATAAAACATAAAAAGACTATAAAAATCATATACCTCAAACTTACTTAACCATATACCGTGACAAATACAAGTAAGTCTGGGAAGACAACAAATAATTAACCTTCAGTGTTCCATGAGGCATGTAGGCACTTAGTCTGCGGAGTTCGACCGGATTGCTCGTGTTACGCTCATATTCGTATGGTTGAGTGTAGGGGTACCTCACCACTCATCAGAAAGTTTTTTCTTTCCATATTTATTTTATGATGCCTACTCATATCAAGTTTGTGATATTCTCTATTTTTTTTAATTAACCAAACCCCTCTCACCCCCCACCCAAAAAAAATGGACAAGAGAAAGTCCCAATTTTTAGTAAGTTTAATTCATAAGTTACAAGTTTGAAATCAAAACTAAAACACATGTTTCCCTTAACTAAATTTAATTGATTTTTTAAAATTTTTTAATGTAAAATATTTATGTCTCTTAATTTGCGCATTGTATTTCATGGTTTCTATACCTACTCATGTCTTAACAAGAATTTGGGATGTTATACAATAATGTTAATGTTTAGGTATTCTATATATACTATGCTCTAGCTAAAATCATAATTCCTAAATTTCATTAAAAGGGAATCATTGAAATTTGCCCTACACTATTGAAGGATATCACTAAAATTTGCTCTTCAATGAAAAAACAGAGGAATCCTTGAATTTTAATGGCTACCTAGCACTCTAAAAACTTTAGCAATGTTCAAAGAAGTTATGTGCATATCCTTTATAATTTTTTTAACTTCTTTAACTAAAACTTCATCTATTTCATTCTCTGAAAGTATATGCATATCCTTTATAATTGTTTCAACTTCTTTAATTAAAACTTCATCTCTTTCATTCTCTATACCTACAAGTCACAAATTATTTTCTTTTGCCTTTTTGTATTCTTGCTCTTTTAAAGCTTCTACAATTGCAAATCCCCACAATCCCATTTGAGTCTCTATTACTTGATGTGTAGATTCATTTTTATTTTCCTCCACATCAAGTTCAAGTTCTACTAATTTCAGCAAAATCTATTCATTATCCTTTGGGGCAACATTAATCTCCCTTTTTTTCTCTCTTCTCCTCAAAGGCTATTAACCTCAAACAATTTCTTGATTTTGTTAATAAATTTTATTTAACAATGTCATTTTGCTAACATGATAAAATTTTCACATTTCTTGGACAAAAGACTCAATCTGTTTGTTAGAAAACCTTCACTCATAAAATATCAATCAATATGGCCTACCTTTAAAACCCTCATTGCAAAAATCCTTGCTGCCTCAAATCAATGCTGAAACCTCACAACAAAGCACTTGTTGCCTTAAATCCATGCTAAACCCTCATTGGAAAAATCATTGCTAACAATAGTTCACATCAAGCCTTTCTATTCTTGCTAATTAGCTGCATCAAATCAATGCTAAAACCCTCATTGCAAAAATGTTTGCTAACAATAGTTTACATCAAGCCTTTCTAATCTTGCTAATTAAAAGTGTCACAAAGCATTGTGTTTTATATTTTAGCAATGATGAATGATCATCGTTGTATTTTAAGTTTGGAAAATTTAATTAATAAAATATTACTTTATATTTTACAACATGTTTTTTAATATTAACAATGCTTTCTGTTTGTATCCTCATTGCCATTGACCATAACTAAAACCAATTCTGTACTTGTTTGAAACTAGGATAGGTGATTTGAAGTGTAGCACCACAAGATCCCCCTTTCCGTCAATGCATCAAGTAGGTCTTCAGGCATCAAAAATACAATGGTCTTTCAGCAACTTTGACGGCAAAGTCAACTTAGTGAGGCCCTATAAGATATAAGTGAATCTACAGAAATGGAATGGGCTAGTTCATAACAGTTAAATCCTATTTTAATCCGTTGTTATAAATTGAATGATGATGATAGATAAAAATTCAATATAGTAAAACATATCGTACGATTCGAACACGCCCGGGTTGAAAGTGCTAGGAGTGATTAATACAGACTTTTGTTCTCTCACGGACTTTTATATGTCAGGCATTCTGGTATTAATAAATCTCAATAAAAGGTAAATAACTTCTCCTAACCACCTATTTACTAAACAAAATCAAGCCATAGCCTATCCTCTGCTAAGTCATAGTTTTGCAGCCATCAGCCCACTTATCAAGACTTACTGTCTGGATTTTAGTCTCAAGAAATATTCGAAATGAGAAAATTGCATTGTTCTTATCCAGATCAACCGCTAACTCTGAATGCCTCTAGAGTTAGGATCTGGACAATGAAGAACATGTGTTACCGTTGCAAGTAACGTCAAACAAAAATGAAAAAATGTTCATTACAACTGAACGGGGTAAATCCAGCTGTTCCAATCATCAACCCAAATAATTAAAGGCAATTGTGATTAAACAGAACCAATGTATTATGACCATAAAATTTCTATTTTAGTGAACAATGATTCACTATTTTTTTGGGCACTTTGATCGGCGGGTGTTGTAAGAACTGCATTTCAGGCACTTCTGTGCTATAATATGAAACTGGACCTCGGAGAAAGCGCCACAATCGTTGCAGAGAATCCAAACCTAAAATTGAAAAAAAAACAAAAGATAAAAAAAATGTTTTATAACGCGGTTTTTTCAGAAGAACCTGGTTACAAAAGAGAGAACCATCAGAACAACCATAAACTTACCATTTTATTTTGATAATCACGAGGCATTGGAGTTGCTGCAATCTATAGACCAAGAACTTGGTAAACATTCATTTACAATACTAATTTTCTAGAACTAACATCAGAACTTCAGACATTATACCTCATTATCTAACCGTTTCCAGATCCCAGACATATCACAAACAGACTTGGAGCACATTGGACAGGTATACCTGCATCACATCATTTCCATTAAAAATTCGTATTTCAATGGTGCTAAGACTCTAGCCAAGAAATTAGGATTGACATACTGTGAGTGGTTCTTCATTTCAACTAAGCAATCCCTATGCATTGTGTGCCCGCATCTCAATACAATAATATCCTTCAGAGAATCAAAAAGATACTGTACCGAAAAAAAAAAACAAAAAACAAAAGAGAAGACAATAGATTAAAAAAATTCATGGTCCAACTCCGACCATGGGAAGAAGGAAACAAGTTTTCACAATCCAAAACAATAAAATGGTGATTTGTATTGATAAACCTCAAAGCAAACTGGACAATTTTGATGCATTGAGTTCTCCACGCAAGCATGAGACTCTTGCAACACTCTTGAATAGCAACAACCTGTAACGATACCCGGAGCAAAATGACTTCATTAACAAAAACCTGTATTGTTCATTTTCTAAAATGTATTCTCACATAAAAATTAGATGTACTTGCCGCATGTTTGGCAATGGAAAAATTTCTCTCGCCCTCCTACCCTGCATAAACAGATGGTTCATGTGATCATCAGCATTTCTCTTTGCCTTATCCTAACAGGTAGCTCATATCACTAACAGAAAACAGTCTTATAATCTATTATGCATTGCAGGTGAAGAAAGTGTTTACATTTTGACCAAATTCCAGACTTAAAAATGTAAAAGAACTAAATTTGTTACCTGCATATACCACAATCATCGCAATGGTATTGCTCTCTATCCAACTGCATCATGGAAAATAGAATTAAAATAGAAATAAAAAATGTGGATGAGCTTAAAACAATGGACTTCAACCCCTCTGCAGTGAAGTGAACTAAATGCCTTGTTTGATGAGGAAGAACAAACACATGGACAGAGTATCAAATAGCAGACAAAATACCTGATCATCAAAGAACTTGCACTTTGAGCAAAAGTATTCCCCCATCCTAACCCCACAATTCTCGCAGACTTGTTGAACCTGATATTTCATGAAGAAAAGCCTATCAAAAGTTACAAGAAAAGAAACAGTGTTCTCAAAATTCTTTGCATATGTAACATATAAGTATGTTGCTTTTAAACTATAACTCACATTTTGTTCGGTTTCACAAAGCGAGCAAATGACCTGTCGTCATTAGGGAAAAAATTCAATGGAAAGGCATGCAAAAAAGGCCTGCTAAATTATATCCACGATGAATAACAAATTCTAACTTGGTCTACGTACAGTTTACTATTCCTAAAATAAATGAAACAGTACCCGCTCTACTTTGGTCCTGGGCAGTTCATGTCGTTGCCGATGGTCCTCCAATTGGTTCTGTGAAAATAACACTCAAACCTTATCTAAAAACTCTTTTGGAAGATTTCATCTTTCAGGAAAAACAGTAAAACATTGAGAAGATTTGTCTCAAAATTAAAATGCTATTTCTTTGGAAATTATGTTTTTGCAAACCATTGCGAAGAGCGTGGCATAATGCAGTTTGAAATTCAAGTAAAATCACCGGATTTGAAAGACAAGACAAAACACTTCCTGGAAGCGAAAGAAGAGAATATGCACAAGGAGAAAACTTAATCTTAGATATTAAACATCAGAAAGATTTCCTATGAACATAACTGAGCAAGAGTGTCGTAAACATATCAAAATTACAAGATCCTGTATCGTTATAGCTATCCAATGCCATTAATGAAAACTAACACAGGCAAAAGCCCATGAAGATACAAACTGTTTGAGCATTTAAGCACATACCATGGCTTCGTTGTGGCAATGACGGCAATCGAAGATCTCATTGCAGCAGGGCGCTCTGATTCGGCATCTTCTTTTGTAGTGCAAGCACCTACAAGTAAAAAAGAAAAAAAAAAACGAATAATACTGCTGAGACAAGAAAACCAACGGCAAAACTTCAAACCCACAAAATCCTTTGGCAGATCCTGGAATACCCACAAATATTAACAGACATATATTCCCAAATTCTCATGAAAAACAGAATTTACGAAGCCGAAGAAAAACTGATACGGACCCATATTCGCCCTTTCCGACAGAAAGCGTATCCAGTGCGTCAGTGCCTTCCATAGCAACTCGGAAAACAGAGGGATACCCAACAAACAAAACAGTTGCAGAGATCCAATTCGACGGAGCAGCGACAGATTGGATGATAAAAGAAGAAGAAGAGGACGCAATAACAGCAGCAGAAAGGTCGCCAAGAACCTTTGAAAAATTGTTTATATAACCTTCGGATTGGATTTGGCCAAAGGCTGAGATGCTGTTGCCGCTGCTTAGTTGCGTCCAATACTTGCGTCCCCTTTGGTTGCATCAGGCGCCATTAATCATTAATTCGTCGCTTCCGTTAGTATCGGCGAGTCTAAGAGATCTATGCCTGGCCGTAGAATGTGAGGTAGCAGCGTTAATTCTGCGTTACCATCTGATTTAACCGTGGCTCCTCCGAAATCTGGCCATCAGGGATAAACATTCAAAAACTTATTGTTAGATGTTGCTATGCAAGAAGATAGCAGGTTGTTTCAAGTGCATTTTATTTTAGATGCAATTTAAATTTTAAATTTATTTTTACTGAAAAAATGCCTTTCCCTGCTTTAAATTCTATACCTGCTCGCCATTCCTTGTCTTTTATTCATGCATAGTTACCGTCGCATCTTCAAATAGCCGTGCCGACAGAAACGGTTACCCACTACCCCTACAGGCTTCTTTTACCAAAAATAAAAAACTAAAAAATGAATGAACCGGAGAACACTGGATCTGTTAGTTTTTGTTTTTACAGGAGAATAAGGTTCACGTTATTGGAGTTTTTATTTTAATCCGTTTGTGCCTTTTTGTCAGCCTTGTATCATTTTTAAAACAGCAAAGAGAAGGAGTCATGTAAGATCTCGTGGGTTGACTAAAGGAGTCACCTTTTGGGCGAAAAGCATAAACAGCTTGTTCATATAAGTATCTTGTGGATCCCATCATGTACCCATCGTTTATATAAAGATCTTGTGAATCTCACTTGTGGCAAGTATTTCTCCAGATACACAGTCCAATTAGAACTCTACAACAAGCTTGTTCATATAATATCTTGTAGGTTGACTAAAGGAGTTATCTTTTTAGGGAAACCCATCATGTCCCCATCATTTATATAAATATCTTGTGAATCTCACAAGTGGCAAGTATATCCCAAGATACATAGTCCAATTAGAACTCTACATCACGCTTGTTCATATAATATCTTGTAGGTGGACTAAAGGAGTTACATTTTTGGGAAAAAGCATAATAGCTTATTCATGTCACTATCTTGTGGATCCCACCATGTACCCACCATTTATATAAATATCTTATAAATCTCACCATTGGCAGCTATATCCCAATATATATATATAATATAACCCACTAGAATTAAATGTATAACTTAGAGCTTTTAAATCAAGAGTCTTACCACTAGGCTAACACCTCATTGTTAGTTCAAATTACTTATGTCTCTATGATGTGTTCTTCCAATGGCCTCCTTATGCTAGTAGGAGGTTATCTTATTCAAGAGTGAATCTTGTTACAAAGGGCTAGAAGGCCCACAAGGAGCTTTTAGACAATACTATCAACAGTTATCACTTATTGTCTAACTATCTTTATTAAATCAAGTTCCTTTTTTTTTTTAGCAAGTAGGTTAAGCTAAGAAGCAACTAGCCATCATTAAGCAACTGATGTTAGGACAAGGTTAACTTGTATTTACTTTAGTACGGTAAGTCTCAGACTCAATGTTATGTTTTCATCTCATCCTTGCTAGACCACAATTTATATTCTAAATACTAAGTTAACTTAAAGTTGTCATGATCTATCTCTTTGTTTCTACTAATTATCAATTCCGTTCATATTCAAGTTATGATTCTCATGTAGTTCACCTCTAAAAGTTGAATGCAAGAGAATGTTGTAAACTAATTAGCTAATCGTCTTCAAGTATGTATGTCAAGCTCATAATTTTACCATTGTCCATTAACAAATCATACTTAGATGATAGCATGTCTATGTCATTCAATATTCACGCAATGATTTTCTTGATTTTTCTTGAATTAATGACCATCATGTTTTTCTATATCAACTCAAGATTGTTGATGAAATGTCAATAAATTAGTTGCATTAATGGATACGCATCAGTGCAACCTCATCAATGCTTATACATCGATGCATCCTTTAATGCATAGACACCTATGTGTTGATGTGCTTTGGTGCTTTGCCTATATAAGTGCATGTACCCATCACATTTATAGCATCTTTGGTCATTCTTGTAGTGAAGCTCTTACAATTTTTCATAGTGAAAGTTAGAAGTTTTCTTCTTTGAGTGCCCATAGCATGGATTGAGTTAGTTGTACAGAATTGCATTCGAGTGCATCATGTTCTTGGACACTTTTCAACACTTTATCCTTAATGCATTTTACTTTTCTATACTTAGCAATTAAACATTTTATTTAGTAATAATGCTAGAGTACAAACACTTCGAGCATAATATATTGACTTTTGGTAATCCTAGTAGTGGATACTTGGTACATCTAGTAGTAGATATGTGGTAATCCATTGATGTTAATATAAGTTCATAATGTTCAATACTTAAGATAGTATAGACTTTTCTCATGCTCATGGTTAGTTAGTTTAATAGTTTAATATTCTAATATTTTATGTTTTCAATATTTTAATAATAAAAAATAAAACCATTTTACGCAGTAGTCATACTTAACCATACCACTTGAACCAACATAAGTTATGATTAGGAAGACAATGACCTACAATCTAATGCTTAGTTATCTAGAATATCATACTAGGCCAAGGTCCACGGAATTTAATCGAATCGTGCATGAAAGCTTATGACTTGTATGGTTGGGCATAAAGAACTCTCATCACTCATCATTGATACTATTGCCAAGGACCATTATGTACTAAGTATTCTAGACAGCGAAATCATACAAAGATCATTGTAGGAATACAATGATGAATTATAGGAAAAATAATAATAATATTTTATTTAAGGCACACTCAAAAATAAACTAAGAGATATCTTCTTCTTGCATGGTTAATACCCCACATGTAGATAACTCCATGAAACATCATGACAAGACAAGGAAGAATCCATAGGAGGTATCCCAATAACTCAAGGTAGTCTCCATATATCTAGATTCTTATTACATGAACTTCACATTCATCCTTCACAAAGATGAAAAACTATAATGGAGAGACTTGGAGGACAACATAGTATTCTCACCTAATCATATCATACCATTAATGTTCATGAAAACACTCACAAAGCTAGGGCTTGAAGTAGTAGCATTGAGCATGGTCACTTTGATTTGCTTTAACCATTTCAAACACACTGAATCCAAATATTATGCAAGACAATTTAATTGCTAGAAAATAAGAAAACTAGCTATCTTCTATTACACTGAAAGAAGATTACAAATACAATGGAATCCAATCCACATAACACATATTACTTATATACTTAATGATATTGCAAAGCATGATGCTCTACAACCACACACACGATCAACCTCAATGCAAGGGACAATCAATCTAAATCTCTTCCTCACATAGGACCAAGATCCAAACACATAAAGCTATTGCCAATACCACCATGCATGATTGACCATCAAGATGCACACCACTTTCATGCAATCTCTCTTCCAACTATCATGTCAAAACATGAAATACAAACCTAATATTTATCAAAAACAAATTCAGAACCCTAGGGAAATCTTTCCTAGAGGCAAGATGATCAAAATAAAGACAAGCTAGTGATGTTTTAAGTGATAAAATAATATCAATAAAACTAAAGTAGAAATTTTATAAGACAGTAATCAAGCTTGCTAGCTTATATAATGCTAAATGTTGGACAATCCAAAAGAGGCACGAACAACAAATTAGTATGGTAGAAATGCAAATGATTCGATAGATGTTGAATATTACTAGAAGAGATAAAGTACATAATACAAACATTAGAGGAAGATTTGGAGTGGCTTCAATTTCAAATAAGCTACAAGAATAATGACCTAGATGGTTTGGATATATACAAAAAAGATCAACCAATGAGCCTATATACAAAGGTTTGTACATCACTATTTTATGAAAGCCATCGAAAGGCAAGCCAAAAAAAAATATAGGAAAAAATAATCAAAGATGATTTATAGAAATCGGAAATAGGGTGTTGAGTTTCATTGTAGGAAGAAGAATGACATAAGAAAGATTGTTGCAATGTAGGAGAAACATTCAAAGGATCAAGTTCCATTCCTTATTAAAGTTGTGGCTAAAAAAATGGACTACAAGGATAAAGAATTTAACCATGATAGGGCCTCTTATCATTTGATTTACTTTGATCACTATTGCCTTGTAGTATAACTATCTTCACAACTACTTCAATAACTTTATTTTCCAAATCCTTGAGACCTAGCATCATCATTTAATTTAGCTAACATTAGTAAGGTCTACCAAAGTCTTTTTCATTCTTATAATTTCCTAAACAAGGGCTTTAATAACATCATAAGGTTGAATCTTACATTTAGCATTCTTTACATTCTATTGACATTGGTGACTTATGTTGGCTTACTCTACATTGGCATGCTTATGTCATTCACATTCTAATTTAGCTACAACATCTAACACAATAGTAATTTAGGCCACTAACCTCTTATAGAGATCATCCATGACATACATATCAATTCTTTCATGAGTTTGTAATTGTAGTCTTTCTACCATGTGCATTAGCTGATCATATTTGTTGAAACCATGATTTGTACATTAATTGAACAAATTATATCGTTCTATGGTCACATACAATGATTCATTGGTATTCTACTTCCATCTTGCTATTATCCTTCTATCATTTACAACTCAAGCATAAGATTGAAATATGACATTGAAAGCTTTTACAATGTCAATCTAAGAAGATATGAAATTGGGGGAAAGAGTTGATGCCATATTTTAGCATGATCAATGAGTGTGCAAGGAAAAAGATGGATTTTATGCTTGATGAGATGTCCAATGTCTATTTGTATGTTGATTGTAAGTCATGGATTGTGAAAGTGTTTCACATACCCTATGTTTGTAGTCTAGCATGTTAGGTTAAGATTCTTGGTCTTTCAAGATGAACCCTAGTTCCCTCTATCATACTTTGAGGTTATGTGCATGATTCCAAGCTTCTTAGAATGATTCTAGCAGCATTCAGATGTCTTATGGTCCCTCTAGCATGCTTCCTCAAGTTCTGGCTTTCACTCAAGATTCTTTGTGCAAAGTGTGATTTTAGGGAGATGTGTTGACTACCTTGTGTTGGTGTAGGAGCATCAACACACATTCTACTTGCCTAAATTTAGGTCAAAGTGCCAAAAGTGCATTTCAATTAGCCACAGTTTCATTAATGGACCTTTGTTAACACCTAGACATTGACAAACCTCCTTCATTTCTCTATGAATACTATAAACATTGATGAGCGGCGAGGTACCCCTATGCCCAACCATACGCATGATAAGCATTGATGCATGATCCGATCGAATTCCATGGATGGGACTATGTATGCATCTAAATTGTTATGCTTTGATTATAATTTGTGTATGGTTTAGTTCAAAGTGAGGCATATGATTGATGTTGGCTAGCCCTATGCTACTCCTAATGACAATAACGAAATAAATTGATTACGCTAATTAACAGTGGAAAGTAAAATCTAGAATACCCTACATGCAATCAGTATCCATCCCTAATCATCCACACACACCTTGGACTTCATGTAACTACCACTGGGATTACTAAGCATACATCACTGGGTGTACCAAATGATATACTACCAGGCTACCAAGTAATTATACTTAAGCGCTCACGATTAGTTGTACTCATCCTGCTTAATGACAGGAATAGTAAAGAGCAACAAATGGAGACATTAACTAAAGAAAATAATAAACATTTAAAAAATTAAAACAATAATAAACCTAAGTGGATGCTACAATGATGGAAGTAATCTTGATCTTTATTTCTAGTCATGTAACATGTCCAAGTACGTCACACTCAAATAAGGATGTCATACAATCACTAACATCACACTGTAGGCATGCATTGGGAAATAATAGAATTGGAAATCCAAAAATCTATGAAAAAGGTATCTAAAATCTATCAACCAACTATATCCCAACCATGCACCCTAGTGTGGTATTTATAGGCTAGAATGGAAGGGGCAATATTGGATGCCTAACATTGGAGGGTGTGCCCCGATATTGGATACCCAACATTGTGGCCCTGATATCAGATATTCGATATTGTAGCCCTGTAAAACATGACTCATCACACCCCCATGATTGAATGAAAACTCATCCTTAAGTTAAACAAAATGAGGAATAAGTTTTTACAAAGAATTGGGAAGGTATGGGATTACTAATTGACTTAAACAGATACAAACAGACTCTTACATACCGCAATGGTGCTTTACAACGATTTGAACATAACAGTACAAGACATAAAATTAGGGAAGCTCATGTAGTTCCTGGAGGTGGTGGCTCTTCCATCAACTCTAGTTTTGAGTTTGCTAAATGGAGTTTCTATAAAGCATCTTTTCTAATTGCAAATTCTTTCTCATATAATGCGTAAGTGATCACTACTTGCTACTGTAATTCATTTCTAGGTCAACCTACTATTAACATGGCAAGGTTGACATATTGAAGGTTGGCCAATGCCATGTATTCCTTTAAGTCTTCAATCTGCAAGTCTTTATTCTTCACTTCCGCTTGGTGGACCAGTAAATAACTATCCAGGATCGGCTGCCAATCAAGATTTTGAGATGACATGGATCCAATGTGGGCCTCTTCCATCTGGATTTTCTTTTTTGTTGATCTTCTTATACATACCAACTTGGTCCCGAAAGTGCTCCCTCAGCTTTTCATGCTTTTTGGCCTCATTTTGCCATGCGCTTATTTCGATTGTAGACTTTTGACGAATTATGCAGACCTCCTTCATCAAGAGGGTTCGATTCTCTTTGGCTAATCTGTTAATATCCTAGTTGATCCTCACTAGTTATTCTCTCAACTAGTGGACACTTTTCTCTAAGATCTTTTATTTTTCGATGGTGGTCAACCTTGTGTTATCTATAGTAAGCTATTTATTTTCTTCTTGTGTGGTGGTCAATGCCTTCTTATGGGCATATGCTTAAGTGTCAGTAGCTGAGGCATTCTAGACTACCTTCTTCTTCTCTTGCTTGGTAGCTTTATTCTCTTCAACCAATTTATTTAGCTACTCTATTCTGAATTAATCCAACTGGTCAGGTGCGACAAACTGAGTAGGGTCCCATCTTTCAACTCTCAAGGTGGCCAACTCTTATTGCAAGTGTTTCACTTCTACTTATGCATGTTTTTCCCTAGTCTTAGCCATTACCAACTTCCCTTTGGTGGCAATGACATCCAATTGCACTACAGTAACATCACTGGGGATGTCAAATAAGGTGGTCATTACCTATCCTGTCTGTAGTAATCTATCCAATACATCCTCATGTGTTGCAGGAGTCATTGAAGTCCCAATGAGCATTTGTGCATCTTTTGGTCCTAGTCAAATCTACTAGGGGCACAGCAAGCATATTAAAACATTCCTTAATGTGATCTATTATCATCTCTGCTACGCCTGCCACATCCTGATGCTACATGATCACTAGTGTGGCACCTTCACCTGTTTCAAGCATCACCAGAGATTTTTCATGACCATTGGAATTCTCCTCTTGATTATAGCGAGATCTCCCCCCTTGTTGGATCAATAGAAACAATGGGCTACATGGCATCATTGATGACTCTAAAGAGGTTTAACTCATCTCTACTCCCCCAGCTGAGTGTTTCAACAATTCTTTGCAAATGGCTCATTACAGGCTTATTGTCTTATGGCAGTGGTGGTGGAACTTGTGGCTCATGACACTGTTCAGGCTCTTGTTCTATTTCTTTTTCTAGTTTTTCTTCCTTCTCTAGTTCGTATTCCTCACCAAGGTCTTTCCTTGGTGCTACAGGTTTAAGCAATTCAGCAAAGGAAGCATTTTGAGCCCTTCTGGGAATGTCATTTGTGTACCTCAGGATTCCAATGTGCTTACACAACTTTTAGATTAGGCAAGGGAATGGAAGTTTTGGATTCCCTACCTTCTTCTCTTTAAACCACCTCTAAATTTCCATGTAATATAACTGGGGAAGGTTGGCCATGTATTTGCCCATTAGTATGATGCTTCCCCTAACTACATATCTTGAAATTTTGTTGAGCCCTTTGGTGGGGAAGAGGTAATATGTGCCTATCTTGAAATAGGTCCTCTCTTCTAGAGTTAATTCATTACATATTTTATTCTCTTTGTTGTATGCCCACTTCAGCCATAACTTTCTAGTCTTAGGATTGGACCTCATGGATAGATGTGCCAACTTAGCCCTCACATTTGGCAAATTTAGAGCTTTGGCAATTACTTTGACCAAGAATAAAATAGCAACTTTGCCAATGTTAACAGTGGTGCCTTCTTCCTTGTTGTGCTAGAATTGGTACATCTCACCTAGGTACCATTCACCACTATATGAAAGAATGTGCCATAATGGTGATGCCTAGAGTTGCATCTGAACTGCCTTAGGAGAAAATGCCATAAATGGGCCAAAGTTCATTTCCACAATGACTGTGGTCAACATGGATTTCTCTTGAATAGCTTTAAGGCATTATAGGGACAACGTGAGGGATTGCCCTTGCATTGGATCTTGTGATTCCGTAGCCTCTCCTTGAACCAACTACCCTATAATAGAAGCCTCATGATGGATGTTGAATGATTGGGCCTCCTATTCCTCATGCTCAGCTTGCTCGCCTTGTTGGCCTCTACCACCTCTTGGGTGTTTAGCTGCTCCTTGTGAAGGTCCCTCTTATACTCCTCTTTTTGGGGCCATCTGCAATTAATCAAGGATTGGATGTTACTAAGGTGTTATTATCTATCATTAATAGGTTTATACCTTACTCAAGACCTTAGTTTCATTAAGTTCTTTTAGTTCATATGATTGCAAAGTTAGAAAAATTTTTAGAAAAATGCCCAAAAAGTGTTCATCTTCTTTTATGACCTTTTGCAGTTGGTTCCTTTTTCCTTATGTATGGCTTATTATGATAGTTATGGTCCCTTGGGTGAAAAAAATTAAATTTTCTAGCATGATTATGATTGATTGTTCATTAAAACACTTAAGTTTGTTAACCTTCTTACCCTTGTAATATCTTCCATGCAATAGCAAATTTTGAAAAATTAATGCAAGTTTTCCATGCAAGCACCCTCCCATGACTAAATTGAACACTTCAGGTTCAAACAGGTTCAAGCAATATGAAAATTAGAGCAATAGGGAGTAAAATTTGACAAGTGGAAGTTGATTGCACAAAGCTCTTAGTCACGAAAGAAAATTTGAAAAACTTCCCTAGCTGCAAATGATGAAAATAGATTTTGGAGCATTGCAAGGGTCATATATACAGGTTTTGTGAACCCAATATTAGGTATCCGATGTCGCATCCTACCTGATATTGGGTAGTCAATATCGGGATGCCCAAGTCTTCATAATATGAGGGTATTCAACATGGAAAATGAAGCTCTACAATTATTTGAAAGGTTTCAAGTTAGGTCCATAGTTTTGGGGTAAGCAGGAAGTCATTTTTAGGCATCAAAAGTATTAAAAGATGGAGTCATCAACATTAAAAGTGTTAGAAGATGCAAGAAAAGGGGTATTAGACCTATGGTGTATAACAAATCAATTACATGATAAGGGAAATGATGAAATGTAACAATTATGCACTTGGAAGGTTAAGAATGATGTGGTTGTGTCAAACAAGTATAAGTTACAACAATTACATAAGTGGGTCCTCCCCAAAGCAAGCTCCAACCCATAATGCCCTTTTAGAACCACACCTAAAAATGTTCGTGGGCACTAAAAGGGTTGAATGCAATGCATAATTGTGAAACAAAACACACATGTTAGAGAAAATAACTCTATGTTACATAAAAACACAAGTTAGGATCATACGAATAGTGAGATGAGATGGACTATAGAAAGGATTACAGGAATTGGGACATGAGGTATCTTACCAGAGGCATGATGAATCCTCATGTGTTATTAGTGGTTAAGTAACCATTAACCCTTCTTCCCAAAATCCAAACAAGTCCAAACCACATTCAATGACATTGCATTGTTTCATCACTTCATTCAACAGCCATAAGACTACTATAGTTGCAAGGAGTAACATCACTTGGTGTGTTGTCCAAGGAAGGAGTTTTATTCATGACACATTATGTGTATGTGTGTCTGTGTTTTTTTTTTCTTGATGAAGTCTAAGAAGCTGCCAACCTTCGAGCATGGGTAACATGTCTTTCTAGTGGGACCCTTAGATATTTATTCAATGCTCTTTTTATGATACACTTACTTTCATTTCTTATTAAATCTATAAGGATATAATTACAACTGAAGCAACATGATAGAACATACAGAAGCAGTCAAAGAGAATCCACAAATCCCCTTCATGTCATACCATTCACATTGCCCCTTGGTTCTACACTTGTCTGTCCAAGCACAATGATTATGAATATATTTCTAATTTTGATGATGAAAAAGAATATCATTATAACCAGGGCAAGCACCTCTTATTAATGGAATCAGTGGATGGATGATGTGGTCTCATTGTCTGAATAATTAGTCCCTCATGACTTCACAACATAGAGAAAACCTCACCTCAATGGGCTACAATGTTATTTTATTCAAAGGCAAGATTACTTAACAAAGGAAATGAAAACAAAAAATGGAAAAATTTGAAAAAGGTAGAAAAAATTGTATTAATAAATAAGAAAATGACAAAAAATTGTAAAACAAAAAGATGAAAAACACTTATTTATTTTGAAGATTAAAATGGGGTTTTTCCTCTATGACTAAGTGTTCGACAGTGGCAAGAATTAATAAGCATATAGACAGGCTCCATGCATGTATAAGATAGTGTTAACCTTTCATTTTCAAGCCACCAGGTGTCTCTTAGTTTAGTGGCGACTGTGTAGACAAGTTGTTCACACACTTGGTGTCAAATGTATGGTGGGTAAGAGTATGAGTTATGTTAACATTGTGGATGTCTACCCCATGATTGCACCCTTGATCATGATTCGATATGCATGGATTTGTTTGTCTCTTCACAATGCTCGATTCATTATTTTCATTGAGTGCTGGAGTCACAATGGATGGTGGCTCTTGCATAGGGGCACAAAGGACATTGGTTGTGAGGGAAGACATTACCTAGATTGGCATTATGCTAGGTTGGATGATGTGGTAGGTCCATGAGTGTTGCACTTCCACCTAAAATTTGTCCTAAAGAAAGGACATTTTCAAGTTTGTGGTGGGAACCTACTGGTATCAGTATGTCTATGCACATTCACAGCACAAGTGGCATTCATTTGTTGATGTTGTGATGTTGAACCTTCCTATGTTGAGGACGATGGCATATGATGGGGTGGAGCATGAGAATATTGAGGATAGGATGGAGGGTAAGAGAAGTGAGGTGGTGATCCTTCAAGAGATGTTATGGATTTATGGTACTCATGAGAGTGATAGTAGTGATTTGAAGTAGAGGACAAGAACTAGTTGAAGAAATAGTATGTTGAACATAATATCCATATGGTTTCGACTAGTAGGAAGGATAGGGCTGGTATGATGGTGGCCTCCCCCATGACTATGGGTTTTGCCACTATGGTTGATGACAGTGTTGAGGTTAGTAATAAGTCCCCCTTAGGATAGTAAGGTTGGTTGTGGGACTATCTATAATTACCATGTGGAAAAGGAAATTTCATGGGCATGTGCTTTTGCACAAATTTGGGATTTAATGCAAAATCCCAATACTCATGTAGATGTAACACAACGAGGCAATGATCCTTTGGGTGGTCATATATGTAGATGTCACATCCATCATCTTTATCTATGGTTGAGTCTATAGCCTCACTTTCTTCAACCATGTTTCCTATTTGTTGATAAGTGTTTCTAGTTGTTTCTTGGTTTTGGTTCCTCTATTTGTTGTAATTACTTAGTTTGATTTATGTTACCTTCTCCTCTATGGTTTCGACAAAAGTTGTAACTTTCTCATTTATCCATTCTGACATCCTATTAAATTTTGCTTCCAATTCATCAATATCAACAAGGTTTGTTGTGAAATCACATTATCAAGAGCTGCTTCTTTCTCCTTACCATAAATATGGACCTTCTTCTTTTGAGGGATTAGGTCCAAGTGATACTTCTCAACATTCTCCCATTTGCATATCTCTCCTTCTTATTTTTCCACATGCTTGATTAACTCTTAAATCTAATGGGTTCATAGCTCGTGTAATTGACCTAGGGGATACATCCCAAGGATCTCCCTTGTTTCATTATGAAGCCCATCTATGATGTGAAAACATTACCTTTCCTTAGAGAAACCATGGCTTGGGAATCTATTCAATAGGGAATAATATCTATCCAAGGCCATGTCCAAGGATTCATGATGTTCTTGCTTCTATCCTTAGATTTTTCTCCTCAAGTTGGACACTCTTGCATAGGTTTGGTATCTCTCATTGAAAAGTTCTAGTAATGTGGACCATCATTAGATTGAATTTGGTTTCAATGATCTATACTATACTTCAACTCTATTGATTAGCATCCTAGGAAAGAACTTAAGCTTTTTCCACCTACTTTCAATGTTGTATGAGACATAAGCATCATGGAAGGCTTGTATATGATGTTGTGGATTCGAATCGTAGCCTCCCATAAATTTAGGGATATTATTCATATCAAACCTAGGTAGGCGACTATCCCTATGATGCCTATGGGGTATCTTAACTACCTTTGTGATCTACATTAGACTCTTAGTGGCCAACAAGGGTTCATCATCATTAGACGTGATGAAAATTTTTATTTCTATTTGTTTGATTGTGACAATTTTATTTGTGTTCATGTTGATGTCCTTGAGTTTTCTTTTGGGTTTGATTTCTATTTTTATTCCAACTCCATAATGGATCTTTGTCTCTATACCTATGTTCATCTTTGTCAGAACTAGACATTGAAGAGGAAGAGGTAGATGAGAAACTAGGAGGATTGCCATGGCTTCTATGGTGTTGCCTAGGATCTCTTGATTTATCCTTTATAGATTTGGAGGAGGTCCTAGGCCTTGAGGCCTTCCCTGGTCTAGGATGTACTTCATCTCCTCAAGGGTTTTCTGTCTTAGGTGAATGTAGTCTTTGAATGTCATCAGGATTATCATGAACATATAAAATCCCTACATGAGGTTGGTCACTCCAATTTTCTTCATCATATATCTCATTAGTTCTCTAATGAATGCTTTTGCTATATAATGCATTATTGCTTCCTCATGAAAGAGACATTGTTTCTAGTTAATGATGCGTGTGATTTAATATTTTCTAAAAGATATATCGTTAATGCGTTTACAACAATCGTTTATGATA
This sequence comes from Gnetum montanum, assembly GCA_015680685.1. NCBI lineage: Eukaryota > Viridiplantae > Streptophyta > Gnetopsida > Gnetales > Gnetaceae > Gnetum > Gnetum montanum. The sequence continues at coordinate 214,780 of MNCI01007002.1, read as the reverse complement.
TAACTAATCTAGATATCTAGCACTATCCTCAACAACAGTGCCAATGATGAGTGGTGAGGTACCCCTACGTCCAACCATACAAATCATAAGCATTCATGCATGATCCAATCGAATTTTGTGGATAGTACTAGCTCTCCATATAAATCATTATGCTTTGATTACAGTTCACTGTCTTCCCACTTGGACTAGTGGTAGCTTTGTCACGTATGGTTTAGTCCAAAGTGAGGTATATGATTGATGTTGTCTAGCCCTATGCTACTCCTAATGATAATAAAGAGATAAATTGATTAAGCTAATTAATAGTGAAAGTGAAATCTAGACTAGCCTATGTGCAATGAGTATCCATCCCTAATCATCTACACATGCCTTAGACTTTGTGTAACTACCACCGGGATTACCAAGCATACGTCACTAGGTGTACCAAACGATACATTGCTAGGCTACCAAGTAATTATACTTAAGTGCTCATGATTAGTCATACTCATTCTGCTTAACGACAAGAATAGTAAATAGCAATAAATGAAAACATTAACTAAAGAAAATAGTAAACATTTAAATAATTAAAAAATAATAAATCTAAGTGGATGCTGCAATAATGGAAGTAATCTCGATCTTTATTTTCAGTCATGTAATGCATCCAAGTACATCACACTCAAATAAGGATGTCATACAATCACTAACATCACACTGCAAGCATGCACTAGGAAACAACATAACTAGAAATCCAAAAATCTATGAAAAAGCTATTTAAAACCTATCAACCAACTATATCCCAACCATGCGCCCTAGTGTGGTATTTATAGGCTAGCATGGAAGGGACGATATCGGATGCTCAACATCGAAGGGTGTGCCCCAATATTGGATACCCTACATCACGACCCCAATATCAAATATTCGATATCGTGGCCCTACAAAACATGACTCATCAAATACCTAGGATGATCTCACACACATATCTTAGTCTAAACTTAGATTTCATTTGGGTCTTTTGGCATTTGGTTTTATGTAAAGAGCTCTTCCTCCCTTAGGTAAGTTGATCTCTTTTCTTATCTTGTGTGTGTTTTGAGTCTTCACTTTAATAAGTGTGGCTAGACTTTGTTAGAGTACTACTGTGCTTACATAGGTTGGAACCGTTTGGCCAATGTAGAGTCTAGTGTTTATGCAGTGAATAAATCTTATAGTTTTTTCTTGTTTCACTATTAATGCCTTAAATATTAAAATAGAAAAAACATTTATAAAACATTTCAAAAATAAAAATATTTATTTGATTATTATTTTCATAAGCTACAACTATTCATCCTTATCCAAGGATGTCAAAACTATATAACATGGTATTGAACCATCAAGGTTATGACTAGGAGACATTTTTATTTGCATTTTGTGTGTGATGTTGCATCTGTCTTCTAGAGGGATTGCAACACAAGCATTGTCCTTGTCACTAGGTGGGATTACAATGCGTGTATAAGTATGTTTTCTTTATTAGTTATAATTATAAAATCCATAAAAACTATAAATATTCTCTTATCTTCCTCACCATGGTAACATGGGTTTTAATTGCATTATATGTATTATAATATCTTTTTATATTTCTTGAATGCAACATACGTGAGTGTTCTTAGTAATCCACTTAATATTATCTTCAAAGCTTATGACCGAATCACACTATGTTATGTATGATATAATCCCATTTGTTCAAAATTTATGGGATCCTTATCATTGGCACCATTGCCTGGGAAGGTATTGGTGAATTTCCTTAAAATACTTGTACATTCATAATTGATGAATCGTATTTTTCCTAAAGCTCCGATATTGGGGTGGCCGTGATATCGGGTACACGATATTGCAGTGCAAGATGTGATATTGTGCATATGATATCGTTGGGTTACTCCCAAGTCTATAAATATAGGCCCTAGGCACACGATTGAGAGTAGTTTCTAGTAATCAAGTAGCGAAACTCTTACAGTTTATTCATTTGAGAGTTAGAATATTTTCCAAGTGCCTACAGTAGAAGGTCTAAGTGTGATCGGATCTTTATTCAAACATTGATGTACCTGAACACACCATTGTGTTGGTAATAAAGACGAGCTCTTTGATTCATCCTTGCAGTACTTAAGACTTTCTTTCTTATGCATTTTTATATTGTGATTTCATGTAGTTTACATTAATGTTATTTATGTAGAAATTAATTTTGATTAATTAAGCAACTCATTAAAATACATAAGCACGACCACTTTGAACATACGCATAACGCTTGGTAGCTCAGAAACAGTTAGCGTTTGACAACCCAACAATGTTTACACAAAGTTTAGGATGTGTTCAGGAAGTAGTAATGGTTACTTATGTTAGGCTAGATTAGACCATAGTTTACTTAACACCTGATTACTCTCACTTTTATTCTTGTTCTAGGTGATCAAACTTATAAAACACAAAATAATAAAAATATTATACCTCAGTCACACTTAACCATACAACTGCACTTCACAAGTGGGACTGGGAAGACAACGAATGGACAACATGCACTCTCTATTTAGCTCTAGCATACTTGGTATTAAAGTCTACAGAATTTGACCAGTTCACACATGAATGCCTATGATTCATATGGTTGGGTGTAGGGGTTCCTCATTGCTCATCAATAATTCTCCTTTAATTAAGTTGTTAATTTTGTATGAAATAAAGGATTGAAGAAATCATGGGAATCAAGGAATGAAAATAGATTGAAGTAGAAGCCACATTTGGTCCAAATCACTTTCAAAATATGGTGAATAATGCAACACCTCCTATTACAATAAAGTTTCATCAAGACAAACAAGGACGATGGCATGATGTGCATGGACAATTTTGTAAAGAACCTAGAGAAGCTGCACCTACTACCTTTGATGATTCTTTGTTCAATTAATGCTTGATCAAGGATTTGATAGCTTAAAAACCCATGTCACCTTAATAATTATAGTATTTTTCTCATGAAAAGTAAGAGCTTCATGATATGATTGCGAAGAAAATGTATGAATACATACATGTTAGGAAATGGGCAAGACCTTCTCCTAACCACTCCCATTGCTACAACATAAATGTTTGTATGAGAAGGAGGTTCATGCATCTTGATCCATGAGAGCTAAGCTATAATTGTGATGATTTGAAATAATCCATCATTCAATCTCTATCTTGCCTTCATGTGGATGAAGGTGTTGATGGCTTAGATGAGCCATTGTTTTCATGGACCTACAAGGGTCAAATGCATGAAGCAATTTACATCCCATCTAAAAACATTAAGGAAAGAATAATTAAAAAGGTTGATATGGTTGACATTCTTGCATTCAATGGGATGTTATATGATGATTTATAGCTTCATGCTCAAAAATTTATCTTTTATGAGCTACAAGGGTTGAACAATGAGTGGCAGAAACTTCAATTTTTTTCCCATACACTCACTGACTGTGGTAAAACATGGTATCAATATCTTCCACTCAATTCTATCTCTTCTTGGGCAAACATGTTAAAAACATTTAATTTTAGATTTCATTCTTATGTCCAAGTTATGGCCCTTAGAAAGAAGATACCAAGGTAGAAGCAAGATACCGATGAATCATTAGATGTGACCATAGAATGGTATAACTACTTACTTAATCAATGTCCAAATCATGGGTTTAGAAAACATGACCAATTAATTCATTTAGTAGAAGGACTATGGCTACAAACTCATAAAAGGATGGATATGTATATTATGGGTGATCTTCACCAAAGGTTAATGGTTCAAATTGTTGTTATGTTAGATGTTGTAGCTAAATTGGAAGGTGAATGGCACAACCATGAAAATGTAGAGGAAGCCAACATAAATCTCCAATGTTAGAAAGATGTAAAGAATTTTGAATATAAGGTTCAACCTTCTAATGCTATTGAAACCCTTGTTCAAGAAAGCATGAGAATGAAAAAACTTTGATAGACCTTGCCAATGTTGTTGACAATGTTTGGGATGTGCTAAATCAAAAGATGGCTTTAGGTTTTAAGGATTTGAAAAAAAAAAGTCATTGAAGTGGCAAGCAAAGTTAAAACAATGAATTAGAAGCTTACCATGATCAAATTCCTTATCCTTGTAGTTCATTTTTTTAACCACAACTTCAACAAGGGATGAAACTTGATCCTTGGAGTGCTCCCTCTACATCACAACAATCTTCCTCATGCCATCCTTCTTCCTACCATGAAACTCAGTAGTGCCATAAACCACATACCTCATGCAATATTCCACCTATAGTGCCCATATCCATCACAATCATCTCCACAACCACAAGTTCACCAATTTCCATCATGGCCCTCTATGCCATCATAGGGGGTAATTTTAAATCAACCATGGTGGAAACATGTCTAACTTCTTAATGCAAGTTGCTACCCTTGTTTTCCATCAACATACATGATTGGGAAGTACCATAATAATCATTTTCCATTCATGAAAATGAATTCAACACCTCATAGATGAAAGCATTTTCTTAAGAGAAAGAAGAATTCAATTGTCTTTGAGGATTTCACACTCATCTCCTTCTTCACCATCATCTTCAAAGAAATGAGACCAAAGAGGATATGCTTCTAAATAGCAAGTTCTGTAAGGTGCTTGTAAGATACTAGCCTTAAATTCAATCATGGGGGAAGAGTCATCCACGTAATGACTTTAGTGGTATCGTATGGTTTATTTGTTTTGTATGGGTAGTTTTTGGTTTGGTGTATATTTTTGTTTGTATGGTATGTATTTTTGTATTTTTTTGAAATTAATGATATGTCATTCTTTACTTTTCTTATTATTTTGCTTTGATATAGGAAAAAATAATTAATGTACTTTCTGAATGCTCACCTGATAAGCCAATAGTGAATGGATGAGTTACAGATGTGATGATGATGCAAGAGTGCTAAAAATGTCTAAAGTGGAGTCATAATCAATGGAATTTTCACACCACAAAATTCATCCATCCACTTTTCCTCTATCCATCACTAGTGAACTAGGCTCAAATTCAATAGGAAGCTAGAACTCACATGGTGAGTTGTTGAAGCTACTACTAGAACTATGGTGATGAGTGGCGAGGTACCCTTACACTCAACCATATGAATACGAGCGTTCACGCACTATCTGGTCGAACTCCGTGGATAGGCTAGTTGTGGTATCTAGATAGTTACACGTTGATCGCAGTTCACTGTCTTCCCACCTGGACTAGTATTTTCTTTGTCACATATGGTTTAGTCCAGAGTGAGGCGTATGATGTGATCCTAAGCTACTGCTACTCCTAGAGACAATGGAAAATAATATTGATTAAACTAATGAGTAATAGGAAATTAAGTCTAAGCTAACCTAAGTACGATGAGCATCCATTCCTTTATCATCTATACACATCTTGGACTTCGTGCACAACTACTACTGGGGTTACCAAGCACAGATCCTAGGTATGCTACCACGTTGCCAAGTAGTCACACTTAAATGCTCGTGATTAAGTCATACTAATTCCGCATTTAACAACAAGAATAGTAAATGATGATAAAGAAATATTCATTAAGAAAACAATAAATATTAACTAAGAAGGCAATAAATAACAATAACAATTAACAATTAAACTAGACAATTAAAACTAAGTGAATGTTGCAATGATGAAGTAATCTC
>MNCI01007002.1:180031-207213 GCA_015680685.1 Gnetum montanum | reverse complement strand
GTTGAGCATGGCTAGAATTAATAAATGGAAGGTGGGGATCCTTGCATGTTGAAAATATTGGGACCTGGTCATACTTACCCCATTGGGGTTCACACACTTGATTAGAGTTGACATAGTGGGGCAAGTTATAAGATGTGGTTAATTTATAAGGAGTTGACCCACTATGGTACTTGTGACCATAAGATGGTATGCAAGGATCAACATGTCTCCCCATGTGGAAATATTCATTGGGCCCCATGGTTGTTGGAGTATTGAGTGGTGGCCTTGATAAGGTAACATGAGGCGTTGGGTTCGAACAGGAAGATGCACCACAATGTTGGACTTGTGCTGAGTTGGCAAATGTAATGGTTTCTGAACTGTGGTGTCCCTTTTGACGGTCACGTCTAAAGAAGGAACGCATTCGATGTTGTGAAGAACCTCCACTGCTATGACAGTAGCAGCACAAGTAATGTTTGCGAGTTGATGCTGTGGTCCAAAATCTTCTGGCATAGCTGGCAGTGATGTAGAAGGGGGTGAAGTATGAGAATGTTGAGGTTGAGGAGAAGTGTAAGGTACATGAGGTGGTGATCTTGTTGGAGAGGACATGGGTGGATAGGAATCAGGAGAATTCTAATGATGAGGTGAGGTAGAGGATGCTGATCCCGTTAGAGAAATAGGGTGTTGAACATAATAAGCATTTGGTGCTGTGACATACAAAGGGTATGGTCCAGTTGGTGGTGCCCTCCCCCACGACTAAGGTTTTTGCCACTATGGTTGGACATAGTATTTTTGTATGAACTCTAGATGTAACATTCCTCCCCAATGCTCATGTAAATGTGACAAGATTGGACATTGACCTTTGGGATGATCGTACAAGAAAATATTACATTGATACGTATGATTGGTAGTTGAGTTCTTATCCTTATTCTCTTCAACCCTTTGTTTCGATTATCACGTGGTGTCCTGTCCTGTTTCTCGATTCGGCATAGTTCGTCCTCTAACAATGTTGGCATATTCTCCACATCTTTCATGTACCCAATCTGTCATCCTATTGATCTTTGCCTCAATTTCATCTAGTGATTGTAGGATTGGCAAAGATGATTCCACCTCCTTGAAGTGAGTGGATTCCTCCTCTTCATGATCATGGACCCTTGTTAAGTTGATATTTTGGTCCTGTTGAGAACTTTCAACAATTCTCCCATTTGGCTATTTCTCCATCTTCTTTTTCTATCTACTTAATAAGATCTTGGAGTTGATGGGTTCATAGCTCATATAGTTGACCTTGGGTGTACATCCCTAGAGTCTCCCTTGTTTCATTACGGAGCCCATCTATGATATGGTACATTAGCCTTTCCTCGAAGAACCCATGGCATGGGCAATTGTTTAACAGTGCATAATATCTTTCTAAGGCCATGTCCAAGGGTTCATGTTGCGCTTGTTTCTCTGGCTTGGCACTTGAGCAAACTGGCCATAGAAATGTATGCTACGCTGGCTACACTCTAGAGCATAGCACAACACTTAGAAAAATTTTCATGTAACTGTTGTTAACACTTAGAAAATATTACAAAATAGGCCTTGTGATGCATGCTACACTGGCTATGCTGAGGAGCGTAGCACAAACACTTAGAAGAATTTACCAACTTTTGACACTTAGACAAATTTGTAGTTAAAGTACTGAAGCCCGAAATTGGTGGTGTTTCATTGGCCCCTCTTTGTTGACGTCTAGAGGAGTAGCTTGAGAGACATTGACAAAGAATACAAAACATCATGACAAACATGACACCAACATTGCTTATCAGTACCCAATTAGACAATGCTTCACCATGCTCAAGAGTGCTAAGGGAATAAAGTGTGGTAGGGAGCATGTTAAGGAGATAGACCAAGGGATAACAAGTGAGAGGGATGCCCATTGTGCATGCGACTGCAGGATGTGGCACCGTTATGGCTTGTCGCTAAAACATGATCCCTTGTTGGAGTACTTATGATGGAGTCAGCATACAAAGATGGCTTGCCCCTGAAATTTTGACCTCTCATCAAAGTGCTTGTGAGATGGTAAATGTAGGGTTGGACCAGTTACAAAATAACAACTTTGCTATTTTTTCTTGGGCACTTATTTTATCCCATTTTTTTTTCATTTTCTTTTTTTTTCTTTTGTGCTAACTAGAAGATGTTTGTCATTGGGTAGACTACATGTTGCCCAATAAGATTTGCTTAGAGGCAACCACATCGCATCTGTAGGATAGGTGTTTTCTCCTCAGGATCAGTTGTGTTACATTTGCTTGAGCTTTGACTAGCTTGCAAAGGCTTCCCATGCGATGAGTTGCATTACGTCCAGCATGGATTCTACGACTAATTGAAAGAAGGGTGCCATGTGCATTAGAGAAACTTGCCAGGAAAGTTTAGGAGATGTGAGGTAAAAGAAGGGGTAAATGCAAATAGGCTATGGCAAAGTAAAATGGATGTGCACTCTTGAGTAGCTTGACAAGTCAAAGCAGGCGCATCAAACTAGTGTGGTGACGTGCCACCATAATGAAACACATCTCTAAATGATCATCATCAAGGCTTCATTCTACAAATGCAACACAGAGAAAATAAGAAAACAGCCACACCATGTGAGATGAGAGTGAACTCTTGGTTGCGAGGGCACTACAAGGGCTGCGAGTGCTATGTCTGTTGCAGGTGCATGCAGTGTCCAAAGCAAGAAGACCAGTGTGAGTGCCAGAGCCAGCAGGCTGCAAAAGCTCCAACAGCCATACTAGAAGTGAACACCCAAGCAACTGATGGCATTGGCGGTGCAAGCACTTGAGACTCCTCACCAAGGACAAGAGCTTGAAAACCCAATAGCTCAGCAAGGAGCTAAGTTGCTGGATGCTCTTTCTCTGGGTAATGGTGAGGGCTAGAGGATGGCAATGTCGTGGCTAGGCCATAGTATTGCTAGGACTCTAGTGAGTGATGTTAATAGTGAGAGCTCCAACCAAGATGACTGGCGATGGTGGTGATAGCTCTAGAAGGTTAGTAAGATGCCTAAAGGCATCTTCAGAGGGTCAGTAAAATGTGAAGGGTGATGACGCTACAAATGTTGTAAAGGTCTTTTTCTTGATGACGTGAACTCCGTTTTGGAACTATAATGCCCTACCCCATCCTGCCCGAGAGGTGTGGGTAGGCGATGGAGGGTTTGAAGTATTTGCACTCACTTCTCTACAAAACTTTACATTTTGGGCTATGTGTGCTGAATTACGAACCCAATTTAAGGTCCTAGTAGACTACATGTTATGCTAGTTTAAGGTCCTAGCAGAACGTGAACCTAGTTTAAGGTCCTAGTAGACCATGATGTGCTAGTTTAATGTCGTAGCGAATGATGGATTACCAGTTTAAGATCATAGCAAAACATGTTGTAGGTGCCAGTTTAATATCATGGCCCAAGGACATTTTGTATTAGTTTAACATCGTAGCGGATGTTCTATGCCAGTTTAACATCATAGCAGACGTTCTGTGCTAGTTTAACATCATAGCATATGTATGCTTATCTTACTATGTCGATGCTACATGTTAGGCGTAGTAGGGCCGGGGGTACGAATGGTTGATCAGGTTGGCAAACTCATTGCTATCTAGATTAGCAAGCTTGAATGCTCCATTGTCATAGGCCTTTGTGACCAACAATGACCCTTCCCAGTTGGTTGAGAATTTGTCCCCATGGTCATGAATGACTTTGAGGACTAGGTCCCCTTTCTTGATTGAGCGTTGCTGCTAATTGTAGTAATGTTTTTAATATTGCTTTTCCTAATACCACTTCATGAAATCAAGTGTCTACATGCACTCCTCCTCTATAGATTTGAGGTCAATGGTTCTCAACTTGTTGTTCTAAACCTCATTAATGAAGCTTGAGAGGATTACATAGAGCGATGGGACCTACAATTCAAGAGGTAACATTGCTTCAAACCCATACACAAGGCTATATGGCATCTTACCGGTTACTATTCTGCGTGTCATGCGGTAGGCCCATAATGTGTAGACTAGCTGCTCGTGCCATCATCATTTGCTGCTACTAAGCACATCTTCAAAAGGTTGATGATGACTTCATTTGTAGCCTCCACTTGGCCATTTTCCTGTGGGTTGTATGGTGACAAAAAGGAATGTTTGATGCCAAGGTGTTCGTAGAAGGCTTTGGCTTCTACACTACTAAATTATGGCTCGTTGTCTGTGACTATAGTCATGGGTAGACCAAATCGAGTCACTATGTTGTCAAGGATAAATTTGCAAACCTGTTGTGACATTATCTTCCTAAGGGAAATGGCTTCAACCCACTTGGTAAAGTATTTGGTTGCATTTATGATGAAGCTATGACCTACAGAAGACTTAGGCATGATAGGTCCTATGATGTCCAACCCCCAACATTGGAACAACCATGTGATCTACGTGGTATGCAGTTCAGTGGGTGGCACGTGCATTAAGTTGCCTTGTCACTAACACATGTCACACGTTTTGACCTTGGAAACACAATCGCACTTCATGTAAGGCCAATAGTAGCCTAAGTGTCTAACTTTTGCTACCATTGCCCTGGGTGCTATGTGGCCTCTGCATAGTCCCTCGTGGACTTGATCAACGATGGTTTGCATTTTGCTATAACTAACATAGGTTAGCAGTATTCTGTCATAGGATTTGTGACACAAGGTATTATCACCTACAAGGATGTACTACCATGACCATTTTTGCACTCTATCCTTTTGGGTAGTGGTTAGGTGTTACAAAGGCTCACCCTATTAGAGGTACTTCTTAATATCGTCGTACCACTCTTGTGCATGAGCTGTGCTTGTTGTGACTATGGATGTGATGCTTTTTGTTTGAGTAATAGGTTCACTGCAATTCGTTACTGACGCGGGTAAGGCATGAAACATGTTGGGCACTATGCTTAAGGCTAAGGTGGCTAATGCATCAGCAATGGCGTTCTTGTTACGAGGAATATATTGGATATCTACGATTGCAAATTGCTTGAGCAGGTGCTTTGCCAAGTCACAATAAGGTTGTAAATGTTGTGCATTGCAAGCGTAAACCTCTATAACTTAGTTGACAACTAATTGTGAATCGCCTCGAATTGCTAGGTTTTGGATTCTTAGATCGTAAGCAGCTAAGACGCCTCTGAGGAGACCTTCATACTCCACTACATTGTTGGTGCGATGAAATGTAAAGTGATATGCAAAGGGTCAGATCTCCCTAGGGGGAAACATGATGGTGGTAGTGACACTACCCCCTTGTGAGTTTGAAGCATCATCGAAGTGTAAAATTGCCTCAAAGTTGGTAGGCACTTGGCTTATGCTATTAACATGGTCATACAGAAATTCCAGATCTATTGTCACTTGATCATATATTGGTGAAGTCATGAGTTGTGTGACTATTTCTTGACCTTTAGTGGATGCTTGCGCTATGTAGTGCAGGTCAAATTCTGCAATTATCACTTTCCATCATGTAATTCGACTACTTTTGTGGATGTTTGCGGTAATAGCCCAAAGTACATTACTTTTGCACATGATGTTAACCTAACTATGGAAAAGATAATGCCTTCATTTCTTAAGTGCGAAGACTAGGACAAGGCAATTCTTCTCCACATCATTGTGTTTTGCTTCATGGGCCACTAGCGCATGGCTTAGGTAGTAAATCAAGACCTCTGAGCCATCGTCTCACTTTTGGCAAAGCAGAGAAGTGATGGACGCATCTAAAGTTGCAAGGTAGATGTAAAATGACTTATCTCCTTGTGGATGGTAGACTGTTGGAAGTTGAACCAACTCCTTCTTGAGGTTGTCAAGTGCCTCTTGGCATTAGGTTGTCCACTCAAAGTGGATCCCCTTTTTGAGCAAATGTTGCATTGGCTGCAACTTATCAGTTAATGTTGCGATAAACCTATGAATGAACCGCAATCTACCTTGTAACCCACGTAGCTCCTTAAGGTTTGTCGATGGTGCTAAGTTGATGATAGCCTTAACCTTATTGGGGTCTACATGTATGCCTACCTCTGATACTACAAAGCTTGACATGCGACTGATCTTAACACCAAAGACACACTTCTTGGGGTTTAGCCTAAGGTCATGTCTAAAGCAACAATTGAGTACATGGTCCAAGTCATCTGCGTGGTTGTGAACCGTCTTAGACTTAACTGCTATGTCGTCAACATAGTCATTGAGAAAGTCTAGTAAATAATCACTAAAGATATATTTCATTGCACATTGGTATGTTGCTCTCGGGTTCTTTAGTTCAAAAGGCATCATTGTATAGCAAAACATACCTCGAGAGGTCATAAAGGTTATGTTGAGTTGATGCTTTGGGTTGATCCAAATTTGGTTGTACCCTAAGAACTCATCCATGAACAACAAGACATGACTAGCCATAGTATCAATGAGTTGGTCAATACTAGGCAACGAAAAATCATTTTTGATGGTTGCCTTATTCAGGTCCTAGAAGTCTATGCAAATGCATAGACTTTTGTTTTTCTTAGGAACAACTATGATGTTGGAAATCCAATCTGCATAGTTAATTACCCAGATGAAACCAGCTCTATAAAGCTTGGTGATTTCATCATGAACTACCAATGCCACTTTAGGTTTAACCTTACAGGCTTTCTGTTTGACTGATTTTACACGAGGATCAAGGATGATGTTATATTGCACTATGCAAGGGTCTAGGCCTAGCATGTCCTCGTAGGACTATGTAAATGTCTTGACATTATCATTGAGGACTTTGGTGATGCTTTGTGTGGGTTGAGGCTCTAATAAGAAACTAAGTTTCAATGTTTTTACCTCACCTCTATGTGTTATTACAGGGACTTCGACAAGGAAATCCTTGGTTACATCACCTGCCTCTAGATCTAGAGCTCTGACTAGAGGGTCTAGCCAATCTAGCGATGCCTTTAGGGATGCTATGGGTTCAAAGTCTACGCATTCAGTGTTAATGCATCGCATGGAATTACCATAAGGTCCAGTCAAGACCAGGGGTGAATGAAGACACTCGTATGCACTCATGTTGCAATCTTGTCAAGAATCCTGCAAAAGAACCAGAAGAATGTCAAGTTGCACTTGTCTTAATAAAGTAGAATGCATAAGATAAGGAAGGCAATGCTATATAAAACATTCGCCTAACTATGTGATTATGGGATTAGGTAAGCAAGTGTGGGAACTAGTTTCTAGCCTTGGTAGGCCATAGGATTGCTAGTTTAAGGTCATAGTAGATCATGGATTGCGTGAGATGCATCGGTTTAGACAAGGCAGGAAAGGTTTGGAATGTGAGATTAAGCTAGGTATTTGCTAGGCAACCAAAAAAATGTAAAACATTTTCTAAGTCTAGTAACGCTGGAAAACTTAGAAAATTTTTCTAACCCTAGCTACTACGCTCATCCCACATTATGTGTGGAACATGGGATGTTGCCCAATTAGGTGATGTGTCAATCACCCCAAGGGGGTATAAATAGGCATTTTCACCATGGTCAACCTATCATTTTCAAAAGTAAAAATGAGAAGTCATTGAGCGTAATGCAGCTAAAGTAAGGAGAGTTAGAGCTTAGCAACGAAAGCAAAATGACCAGAGTGTAGCCACCAATGATGATGCACTGCAATGAACACCAACACTCGAGTCTTGCCAACGTGGATGAGGGACAATGCACGTTAAGATGCCTTCCCAAGGCACGCATAGAAGAGTGGAGGGAGATGTCATCAGCCAGGTACAACGCTATGCTCTACCCTTGATGATTTTTTTATTTTTATTTTTTGCTTTTTTGCATTGTTCATGTGAAGCTTTGGGTTTTAGAGGTGGCCTACCCTGGGCAAGGACTACCATCACTACCATGGTTGCCATGGTAGCCACAGCTAAAAGAAGGAAATGCATGTGTGGGCAATGGGTTTTTATGGTTTGTGCTATTCTAGGGTTTTCTGTACGTGGTAAGAGGTAAGGGTTTCCTACATATTGTGTGTGATGCAAGGTAGGGTCGAAATGATTTTTTTCTTTTTTTTTTACTGCGGTTGAGATGGCTACAGCTTGGGACAAGGAAGGAGGGACAATAGTGAATCTAGGACCAAGGGTTTACCTTTGCTCCCAATGGGTATGCGGGTGAGCATCACACTTGGGTGAGGTATCACAGGAGGTAGGGACATGTGGGAAGGCCACAAGGCATGAGAATGCAAAACACGATGAAAAGGATTAAGCAGCATTAAGCACTAGAGTGTAAAGGAGTGGGCAAGACGACCACAAGGACCACAACTATGTCATGCCTAGTACATGTTATGCATGACTTTCCTTATTTTACGCTTAGATTTTTACATCTAAGTGCCTTGCTCTAATGCTACACTTTAAAGAGTTAGAAACTTTTATGAATTTTCTTGTTTGGAGGCTATGCTCCCAAAAGCATAACCAACAGTTGAAATTTTAAAGAAAAAATTTAAGGGTTACACTCTACGAAGAGCCTAACTGGCAATTAAGAATATTTTTTGATGTTTTTGAGGGTTGCGTTCTACAAGGAGTGTAACCAATAGTTAGAAAAATTTTGTTATTGGAAAGGGTTATGCTCTGCAAGGAGTGTAACCAACAGTTAGAAAAATTTTTCTTCCAAAACCTATATGGGCTATGCTCTAGGAGAATGTAGCCGAGAGTTAGAATTTTTTTTATACCCATTGGCTATGCTACCCAAAGTTGCCGACTACAAAAATATAATGTTAAACACAAAAAATACTAAGTGCAAATGTGAAATGGGAATGTTAGTATTGTGTCCCATTGAGCACTAGACATGTCAAATGGGTGTGCTGACGTCCCTTTCCTGTAGGATTCATGGGAGAGGCTAAGGGTTGCCTAGTCATGCTATTTAACTTCTTCTTATGTGCTAAGAATAATTTTAATGCATTTTTTGTGTGCATCCAATACTAATGCTCCCTTTTTGTTACTGTTGTGGCCATAGGGTATTGTTGAAGCCCATCCTCATTGTGGTGGAGCTGGTGGGTATCCTTTGTTGTATGAGAAAACCCATACTGAATGCACTTGCACCAGACATGTGTGTGGATCGCCAAGCAATGTAGTTTAGATTAGGAGCATGTGAATTCCTAGAATTATTGCTTGACACTTCAGTGTGATGATGTGGTCACACTTGGCAATGGAAGTGGTCGGTGTTATCACAAAGACATTTTTGCTTGGGGTAAATTAGGGCATTCTAAGATTCATGTCCGATGAGCCCACTACTAGTGATGGAGAAGGGAGTTTACACCAAAGCCCCAAGGACATTAGGCCTTTATCCAAGATCTAGCAGATGCCAGAGTTTCAATGCTATAGTAAGAGCAACACCTTGTTTGTTGCTCGCCACATGCTTACCTTCTTTCAGAAGCCACCTGGGATAGTGTATTGCATCACATGGTGAGTTCTTCTATGATGTTTCACACTAATCATTCAATTATAATTCATATGACAATGCTAGCTACTTATGTCTATTGCCAGATTTACTGGTAATGCACTTAGCCTTCACAATAAGGAGGAAGCCAAGAACTTGACCTACACTACCCTACAAGAATTCTCATCCTTTGAGAATGTTGATGTGGCGGTGATAGGATAGATTGGGTTTGGCCTAGCGAAATATCCTTGTTGGTACCCTAAGGCCTACAAGAGGTGTCAAACCTATGGTTGGTTAGATGTTGAATGGATGACTGGTGTACCTAGTGTGGAGGAGGTCTCAACCCCACCACCACCATCTCACACACCGTTCGTGTTGCATAAGTAGTTCATTTTTTTACTCTTATGTGTTCACCGCTTTGCTTTTCTTATGATGCTAACTTTGTTTTTGCCTATTACAACTACGATCACTTCAAGAGAGGTCATAATTGTTGCGACAAGCTGCATTGAGGCCACCCTCATCATGAAGTATGATGATGTTGAGAGTACGCAGCATTGGTTATGCTATGAGGCCCCAATAGAGTTAACTAGCAAGCTTCAATAGGTTGGGCTAATGGACCTTTTCTTGATCCTTAGCCTGAGCATCTTGGTGGCCGAAATGATCACTATCATCAACTCTTTTAGTGAGAGCATTAATAGTTTTATTACACGAGCCTATGGTGTGCATGTGGTTTTTGACCTCATAGATGATTTCTTTGCAGACCTCTTTAGCCTTTCCTCTGAGGGCCCATCAGTTGCTGAGAAAGCTGACAAAGAGGTGAACCACAAAGAGGATGTTAAGGAATGGCTAGGTGCTCCTAAGTCCCGTAAAGGCATATTCATCAAGGATGTGAGATTACCTATGGTCAACCAACTTTACCCACTCTTTCATGCCTGTGCATTCTTGAAGTTGCTCTCCTAAGGGAAAATTCTCGAGGTGGAGCAGGCTTGAGTGATGAGGGATGTGTTAGAGGTAGGCACGTAGTACAACTAGGCTTCCTACCTTACTAGTGGCCTATGCATCGAAATCATTAAATTATGGCACAACCTCTAAGCAAGGTCACATGTGCACTTCGCATTCTTCATAGGATGCCTGTGAAGGTTCATGGAGTTTTTGGTGGTTCAAGAGGATGGGTGATGGGCAGTGTAGGACTGCAAGTAATTCTCTAGGCCATGGATTTAACACTTGTTCACTACCATGCAGTCGCAAGACCCTCCAAAGGTGATTCGTGAGTTATTTCTATAATGACTAGAGGCCACTTGGGATGATCTCACCACTCACATGATAGTGTAGGTGAGGCCTCACTGCCTAACACCAAGAATGCAACTAGAGGGGTAGGCCTCATTGTTGAGGTAGTGGGATCATCTAAGACAAAAATTAAAAAGCCATGTTCCATAAAGGAGCCTATACAGGAGGTGGAGGAGAGTGGCAGGAAGATCTGCTTAAGGTTCATGATTTGCGTTTAGGAATTGTAGGTGAGTATAAGTCATTGGATGCCACTATACTACGCTATGCTAAATTACTATACTAATCATTGGAAATGCTAATCCTAACCTGTGTGAATCATTGGATATAGGCAATAGGGCTTCCACAATAGCAAAAAATCCTATTGCAAATAATGTCCCTCCTCAAATTGAGGGATAGGCACTAGAATAAGAGGAGCAAGAGGCCGTAGAGGTCCTATGGCAATTAGAGAAGAAAGGGTTGTTGCAACTAGACGAGGATGAGTTTGATAATTTCTTTGATGGTGTGTAGATGAATGATCCCTCTGCTCTCACACTTGAGGGCCTGTTGGGTAGGAGCTTTGCATTGCCATATATTGTTTCTCTTTTTAACTCTTGCATCTTTGGTTGTTTGATAATTGCTAAACATGTTGTATCACAGCTAGAAGTGTTTCCACCAATGGTCCAGTGTTTACCTCCACTTTCTGCATGCAGCCATGGGCAGAAGTGCCTAATAAGTTCACCTTCATGAAAGGCTTGGTTGAAGACATGGTGGACCGCATACAACAGATGAATCTTGAGATCGATATGTCTATGTTTGCCTACATTGCCTTACCAATTTGTTGCTTAGTCTATGCCTAATGTTGTTTTGCTTATTGTATGCCAACAAGTTCCAAACTTTGATGGGACCCTAGCAGGTGGCCAAAATTGATGTTATCCCTGAGTTTCCCCCTAAAGTGGAGCAAGTGCCTCATTGTGTGTATGATGAGGTAAGTAAGTGCATGCTCTCATGTGTGAGAGCATTATGGGAATGTAGGCGTACTAGCATCTATGGAAGTAAATGCATAAGCTCTAGGACAGGGGAGTGAGTTAAGATGCCAAATTGAAGGACTTGCGAGCCTACTATGATTTCCTAGCAGCTTGTGATCAAGGGGACGGTACCTAGCAAACAATCGAGATTGACTATGCCAAGTACTGGTTAGCCATTTGTCGTAAAAACGAGGCCACTCAAGAGGTGATTAAGTAGTAGCTATAGATGGACCTACTAGCCAGGAAAAACTAGGACTGGAAGGACTACAACGCTAAGGTGTACCAATGGAGTTAAACTTAGAAAAATCATAAATACCACTATAAACATGAACGAGAGACATACATTAAAAGGTACAAGGATGAGTCCATAGAGCACCATTGTCGCAACATGTTCCTTGATGCAATTGGTTCAATGTGGGCCTATGAATTGTTTGCTAGCAATGTAGTGATCAGTGGAATCCCTAAGAGACACATTGCTTTGCCTTAGGAAGAGGTTTCCTCTACCACATTTTCATTGGGGTTGCCTACATAAACAACTATGGAAAAAGGTAAGACCCTTGCAGGCATTAACTTCGATAAGGAGGACTGGATGTAGCTATTAGAGGCGGAGATCCTCCAATGCTTAGAGGTGAGCCTCGGTGTAATGACTCCCGCTATGGATGTGGGCCCCTCTCATATTGGTCTAGTTTGAATTGTTTTTATTTATTTTGTGATAATTTTGCATGTCACTTATTTGTTAGATAATTTATTATTTTGTTTTCCTTAAAGAAAGTTCTAGGCAATGGCACAGACCCTAGCGAAGCAACAAAGGAAGAGGAAGAGGAATCCTAGCCCCCATTAAACACGACTGGCTAAGCAATCCAAGATGTTGCCCTATTGTTGGGCAATTTTATGTTTTTGGTAATTTTTTATATACACTTGAGCTATATATTTCATTAATGACTTAATGGAACTATAATGGTGATTCATATATCACTTTGCTGTAGTTTGTGTAATGTTGTGGGAATTCTAACTTGCGGTTGATTGGTGCGATTAGGCCCCTTGTGGACCCCATGCCAATTTAGGGTCATGGCAGAGGGGCCATTGCTAGTTTAAGGCCATTTCGAGCCATGTGATGGGATTGCTAGTTTAAGGCCATTTCAAGCCATGATGATGCAAGAAAGGTTGCCAATTTTAGGCCATAGTGGGCTGTAGAAATCTTGCCATTTTTAGGCCATGGCAGGCCATGCGATAGTTTAGGCCTTTTCAGGACATAGTGCAAAAGGAAGCAAGTTGCCAATTTTAGGCCTTAGTAGGCTATTTGATAATTTAGGGCCTTTTCAGGCCATAGTGCAAAAGGAAGAAAATTGCTAGTTTTATGCCTT
The DNA here is from genome assembly GCA_015680685.1 of Gnetum montanum. Taxonomy (NCBI): domain Eukaryota; kingdom Viridiplantae; phylum Streptophyta; class Gnetopsida; order Gnetales; family Gnetaceae; genus Gnetum; species Gnetum montanum. The sequence goes on along the minus strand of MNCI01007002.1, from coordinate 194,224 downwards.
AGCAAGCCATTTTTAGGCCATGGCAGGTTATGCAATAGTTTAAGACCTTTTCAAGCCATAGCGCAAAAGGAAGCAAGTTGTCAATTTTAGGCTTAAGCAAGCCATTTGATAGTTTAGGGCCATTTCGAGCTATACCACAAAAGAAAGGAAGTTGCCAATTTTAGGCCTTAGTGGGCCATAGAAATGTTGCCATTTTTAGGCCATGGTGGGCTGTGTGATAGTTTAGGGCCTTTTTGGGCCATAGGGCAAAAGGAAGGAAGTTGCCAGTTTTAGGCCTTAACAGGTCATTTGATAGTTTAGGGCCCTTTCGGGCCATAGCACAAAAGGAAGTAAGTTGCCAGTTTTAGGCCTTAGTGGGCCATTTGATAGTTTAGGGCCTTTTTGGGCCATAGCGCAAAAGGAAGCAAGTTGCTAGTTTTAAGCCTTAGTGGACCGTTTTGTTGTTTTTTTTTTCTTTTTGTATGTCTTAGTGTTTTCTGATGCATGAAAGGGCTAAACAGGATTGCATAAACTTAAAAAAAGAAATAATTAATGTAATATGCAAGCAATTATGCAAATGTAACTACGAAAGCAAAAGCAAGAGGCGAACAAGACATGCAAATGAACTAAGGGGATACCTTAGTCATGTAATTATTTGTTAACCTGATGCGGGTTAAGAGGTGCATAGGCCCTAAGAGGCACAAGTCAATACTCACCTAAACCTTCATCAATGATGCTAAAGGGCAATTCTACCTAGAGAGCTTCCTCTGGGAGGTTGCTCAAATGGATCAGTCCAACAATGTTGGCTTTCATCTTGAATGGGTGGCGTGTTATCAAATAACTCTACTTCCGACCCTTACTCTGCATCGACATTGTTGATGGTCAAGGGAGATGCAGTGTCATCATATATGATCACTTCTCCACCTTCATAGGAAAGGTGAATCTCTTAATGGATGGGCGAAGAGACAACCCATAATTGGGCTAGCCAAGACCTCCCCAAGATCAAGTTGAACTAAGGCATCTCTTCAATGACAATGAACTCGATAGTAGTGGGGAATTGCTCCCCTATCACGAAAGGTATTGTGACTATTTTTTTCATGACAATGCGTGACCTATTGAAGGATTTTAGTCATGTCATCTTGGTTGGTTTGATTTGGTCAACAAGACCGAGTTCGTCAACAACCAAGAATGGGATGACGTTGATCATTACCTCGTCATCGATGTGCACCCTATGAATTCTACACTACCCTACACAAATGGTTATGAACATTGGCACACTAGTAACCTAACCCTTTTCAAGGTTAACTTTAACCACCTCATCGCAAAACATTAGGGGTGTTGAACTCGATTCTTGAGTTGTAGGGGGAAGCATCACAGCGTGAATGGCTTCTTCATCTACTGGAATGTCTTCCTTGACAAGAATAGAGGTCAACATGCAAACTAATGCTTCCTCATGAGTAGAGGAGGTCATCACCAAGCCATACAAGCTCAAAGTTATGTTCTTTTGTTTCAGAGCCTGCTTGACCGGTGCTAGTGCATCTAGGAAGTCTTTTCTATTGTTTGTTGTTTTGCTAGCCCTTACTTCCTCCATGCAACCCAAGAGACAGATCTCCCAGGGAGGAGATTTAGAATTGGCTTGTGCAACCATCTTCCAAGCCTTAATACTTGGTTTTTGATTACTTGCACTTGCATTGACATCCTACGACGATGGGGCCATGGGGATGGCAGACAAGGGGATGATCTTAGGAGGACCCAACTCCATATGTTCCCTAATCATATTATTAGCAAGGTGCTTGTTGGGCCTCCTAGGTTGTAGCTTAGACTATCTATCATTGTGTGTGGGATGTAGCTTTCAGTGTGAAGGGTGTGATATAGTTCCCATCACTAGACCCTGGGCATGTCATGGCAACCTAATGATAAAGGGTATCTAGGTTGCTATCATTGCAACGTGCTACAGGGCCCTAACCACAAAGGATGTCATGGGTGCTAAAGGTGGTGTTCTGATGACAAAAGGGGATTGCGGATTGGTTAAAACCAAGGCCTTAGTATTATCAGAGGGCACACAAACCATAATGGTTCATGTGCTAGTTTGGCATAGTCATCAACGCTGATGGCAGTGATAACATAGCTTCTACCATTAGTGTTAGGAGGGTCTTTGTAGACCTTCACTAGATAGTTTTCCGGGTGCACAAAATTACTATCATTAAGGATCAATTTTTCCTAATTGATCATGCACTAAATGTCATCCTTTAAAGCCAAGCAGTAATCCGTATCATGGCCATGTAGTTGGTGATAGTTGCAAAATTGGTCCAACCTGAAGTTTTTAGGGACGGATGACTCATCCAACATGGCTACTAAGAGGTCTCTAAGGACTTTGCAATATCGCTCATGGTGCTTGCGAGCATCCTTAGACATCTGCTTGTGCTGGATGCACCCAGCACAAAGAAGCTGGCCTAAAAGCTCAAATAGCTTAATGGGTAGTGGGGTATACTTTGAGCAATCCTTGTGCTCAAAGTTTGCCCTTGGGGCAACTTGCCCCATGGCTGCCAATGGTGCAAATTGGTTGGTTCCCACAGTGCTAGAGCCAGATGTTTTGTTGTTATTGGCTAGGGCCTTAGGCACCTTGGCCATTGGTTTAACATTGTTGAGCTTAGACTCATCGACCACCATTGCAATGGTTGCAGTTACCTTGCCCTTTTCCTTATTCTTGTTTGCATGTGCGTTCTTGTAGACCACATAGGCTGTGTCTTTACTGGCCTCCATCACGTCCTAGATGCTCTTTGTTTGAGCAAAGGCTTGGCTTAGGGAGTGCGGGGCTAGATAATATAGCTTTAACTTAATGAAGTCATTTATTGCACCTTTAAAGATGGCCAGAAGGTGGGTCTCTGCTATTGGCTCATGGATTTCGTTAAGTGCAATGCTCCAACATTGAATGAACTTTTACATGGGCTCTAGAGGGCCTTGCTTGATGTTCATCAATTGATCCAAGGTGGCTTTAGGCTTTAAGTTGTACTTGAAGCAAGTCACAAATTGGTTAAGCAATTATTCCAAGGTAGATATGGAAGCCTTGGGAAGCACACGATACCAATCAAGCACCTTTCCAATTAAGGACATAGCGAAGAAATAGATGATTGCATGCAGCCATGCTTGTAAGTGCAGGTATTCAAAGCGGAAAGTCATGAGGTGGGCATTGGGGTCCCCCTCACCATTATATTTGGTGAATTGGGGAAGTTGGACCTTGGGAGGTAGGGTTAGTAACAAGACTACAAGACTCATGGGGTCATCCTAGTAAAAGTCCATCACGTGGATCTGTTGGCATATTTTGGCCATTCAATGGAACAGGCTTTATAAGGTTATGGTGATTTTTAAAAAATTTAAAAGAGATTGTTGAGATTTTGTTTCTTCACCTTGAAGTCTACCATGTCGATTAAGACAAGCTTTTGCTAATTGGTTCACATCCACAAAGGCATGGTTGAATGTCCCAAAATCTTAGAGGCCTTGTTCAACTTGCATCCTTGAACCAACCAATACACAAAAGTTGTAGAGCCTCCTTCCAAGGACCATGTTGCCCATATGCAAAAATCATACCATTCCATGGGATTTCATCCCTTGTTGGCATTCAGACAAAAATGAGCCTAGAATCATGAACACTACCAAAACCTTAACTTATCCAGGCACATACATTGGTGTTAAAATCCAAAATTTAAATCTTTCTACCGCAAGATAGGAAGACCGGCACACTATTCTCTGATGTCTTAAATAAAACACTGCAAATTCGTTGGGCATAGTGATTAGCCATGGTGGCCATCGGTATCGATTTGGGTACAACAAAGTCTTCGTATGCAACAGCACTACCACTAACATCATTTTTAGCGAACAGGGTGACGCTAAGACACCATCCATGGTGGCATTCACACAGGACAAAGGACTGCTCTGTGTAATACATGGCAAGTTCAGTTTTTGGGGTTGGACATCCAGGATTTCAACAATCATCAATCTTCTTCTACTGGGAATGTGAAAATAACTTCCCTGCGAAAAATCTCTTTGGGAATCTACTATAGTAGCCTATCTGCATTCCTCAATCAGCAACAACGGCTCCAGCGTGCTTTTCTCTGTAGAAAAACACAGACGAATCGGCGCGTGTTGTTATTGGTCCTTCTTCTTCCTCGTCGTCGAGGAAATTTGACAATAGAATGCTTCTGAGGTCATCATCATGTGCTTATTATTCTTCTTCTGTTCGTGGCCAGAAAATTATCAAACATGTCTTCGGCTCTTCGAAGTACCGTGCTTTCTATGAGTGATGGGCCATGTTTGTGACGCCTAATCAATGTTATGGAAGATTCAATGGAAAATCGGTGATTGAAAAATGTTGGAAGAGTAGTGTTAATAATGTTGGTGCAGATGGAGGTCTAAAGGATGGGAGTACGAGCAACATGCTCTTATTTGCACAGTGAAAATCAAAACAGAAACTATGATAGCATGGCAAAGATTTCTGCCTACCAGTCCAAGGCAGAGTAGTGGCAGCGAAATGGAGGCCGAGTAATGGTGGAGGGTTTTGAAAACGTTGACGACAAATGGCAGAGAGTTACAGGTGGTGAAGTGCAACTTTTTGGTCTACACACCTTACTACCGAGTACTAGAAAGGAGGGCATTCACTGCTACACTCAATGCAAGATGCACAAATATTACACACTCCTATGATTACTATCTTTATTCCTATGATTCAAATAAAATATTTTATGATTTAAAAAGGAAAAGACAGTTATGGGATATTTTTGTAACATCATATAAAAGGAGACATTTGGCTATTATTCCTATGGAAGTTGTAACTTCCTATGATAGTTACAACTATAATATTTATAATTAATTTTAATTTGGATTATCATGAAGACACTTGTCAACTGTAGCCTTTTTTATCTCTATGGTGGTTACAACCATCCAAGATTTTTTGTAACTTACCTAACTTGTTGGGCAAGTAATCTCCTAATTGGTTGGCCAAGTTACTTGGGAGAGAAGTTAGGTAAGATATTTTTGAATATGTAACTTACCTAACTACCTTTGAACCCTATAAAAAGGCTTTAGGGGACTTTTGGGAGAGATATTGGAGGTCTCATACATCATACTTTGGAAAAGCTACTAGTTAGCACTTGGGCTCGCACTTGAAGACACACTTTAGGTCTTGAGAAGAGCATTTGTAAAGAAGATTTGTAGAGAAGATTACTTGTGAGATGGCTTGCTAAAGAAAAGATTTCAGCCTCTTTGTCATGATCCTGTGAGTTATGTATTTTATTTTTTATTTTGTTTAAATTGTTTAGCTAGTGGTTTAGATAGTATCATCCTTGGCAAGTAATTTTGGGATTTTTAGATTGCTCTTACTGTTCTTGTTGCCCGATAGAAATTTCTATTAAAATTTTTCCATAGAAGCACTTGTGTTTAAAAGCCTTAAGAGCATTTTAGTAGTAAATTTCGTTATTGTGCAACGTGTGGGAACTGCTATTGGGATTGTTGTAAGAGAGCCTCTGTTTGTAGTCACGCCGTTGAACAATTCAGTAGTCGAGAGGGTTCAGAAAATCTTTGGTATTTTGATGGGACCAGAATAGCTTCTTTTTATCTTTAAAGTGAATTCCCGTGGTATTTCAATCAGAAATTGTCAAGTCTTTTAAAGGTTCTGTTTGAATGCAATCGTTGACATCTATTATCTAGTCAAAATGGAGTCTCGTACGTGGTAGTTTACGCAGCAATTTTTGGTAGCATAGTAGGATTGTCTTGAAGATATTGCTTGTTTGAGCCTTGGAAGTTTGAACAATTCGTAGATATTGAATTTGGGATAGCTTTATTGCGAAGTGTTTACTCGTGTCATTTTACCTTGTTTAAATATTTGAGGTCTACACAAATCTGCTTTCTTTTCTGTCTATTTCCATCGAATCTTGCTCTATTTCTAGTTTTTTTATTGAACTATCTCTTTCTCTGGGGAAAATTAGGAGTAGATTTGCAGAGTTGTGCTCAAATGTTTTTGCAAAATTTTATTTGTTACAAGTAGGTATTATAAGGACTGCGTAGACTAGGCAATTGAACAAAATGGGAACTCTCAACAACTCACAGTACTTGGCAAAGTTGGCTGAATCTCTTTAAAGTAAGTCATTTGTAGTTTACACACAACGCAATCGTTACATTTCACACAACCGCATGCCACAATAGCACACACACATACTCACATTAACTACTGAGTTTATTTGGAGGTATCTGGGCCTTGGTGTTGCCAGAGACCAGCAAGCACCTAAATCCTATTCGAGGATACTCGTTGGCGGTAGCGTCCTAAATGGTCGCCAACAAGATCATTTCGGAGTTAGCAGTTTTAAGTTGCTTAACTTCTTCAGTTAATGTTTGGATGAGCTGGAACGCCTAGTACAAACTTGAGGCAGATGCAATAGGTTGCATCAATTACAGTGCCCATTGTGTCGTGTGACCATGTGGGATGCTTATTGCATGTGCTGCTACATGTACTGTTGCATGTGCGGCCACTGTGCCATAGGCATAGAGGCTAGGATCCACCATGTGGTTGTGACTTGGGCTATTGTGGAGGTGCCAATGAGACAGGTGGGACAAAGGACTCCTGGCTCATGTGTGGCTGAGAGAAGGGGTGCACGTATGGCTATGTTGGCATCACGAATGCTGACGTGGAAGACTATGTAGAGTGGGCCGAGATGACAAAGAGAAGGATGGCAGATGGTGTTGCACCCTAGTGTACTCTTAGTACTTGGTGGCTCATCACCATAGGCATGGACCTAGAAGGTGAGAGTGACACGACTGCCTCAAGAAGGCAAATGACTAGGACTAGTGCAAGACAAAACTGAAAATAGGCTGCTAGACAGAGGCATAAAAAGAGATCGCACTCTCCAAATGAGCTTCAAATTCATCTTTCCCATCCTACAAGGGCTCATCATAGTCTATTACTGCGTCATGCACATTAGGCCCACTCTTTCTAATGAGTTGGTCCAGTAACCACCGAAAGTTGTCAGTAAGTGGAATGAAAGCGTTAGGTGTAGGGAGGAATTTCCTCTCGTTTCGATGTATAATCTCAAAGCTTCACTTAGCATCTAGTTCTTGGCGGTCTAGGGATAGACTTGCCTAAAGTTTTGCATAGAGAAAGTTGTATTTTTCATCATCGACTGCCATGTGCTCAAGCAGTTGATTGCACAGTCTGAATGACTGCTATTGTGCCAGTATGAGACTGGGTGGGGAATCAATCTCTACTACTTGCTAAATAGGGTGGATAACCTTTGTGCTTAGAGCAGAGGTTGAAGGTTGCACGGGATTCATGCTACTATGCTATGTAAAAATGCAAGAAATGATAGTGCTAAACAGAAAATGGCCAAGTGCATAGAACGCTGGAAAAACAACTAAGTAAAAAAGTGCTAAAAAACTGTGAAAACAGGCCAAAAATGGCTAACTCTGGAAACATTGCTAAAAAATGACAAACTCTGGTGGTACGCTCGCTACATTGGAGGCTACTACGCTCTTATTGAGAAATTGTTACACTTTCCAAAGCATCCAGAGTTTTGAACACAACGAATACGTTTGGGCTTTTGTCCTACAAGGTTCTAGGGGAATCGACAACTGGGACCAATCTACACCAACCAATTTGCAAACAACTCCTACGTCAGCCTAGGATCCAGCTATTACCATGGCAAGTCCATAGGGGTGTTACGTATATGCTAGCTTGAAGCTAGTAACAGAGGTGCAGAAAGCACGTAGGACTACCACTGAATGCAAAAGGAATGGCGAGCCCTCCTTCTAACACCAAAAACTATGACAACTAGAAACGTTGGTGGCTAGAACATCGAGAGGTTAGCCAATGTTTAGCCTAACCCTGAGTCTGTGCAAGAGTTTTTCTTAAAATGGAGACAAGGTACCCTAAACGATCTTGTCGATTGAATAGGGACTTACAAAGTGTTATGACAAACATGCACAAAGGGGATTTATACAGTGTTACTAGTGGGCAACAGGGCCAGCCAAGCCAGAGCATAGCAGGGTGTCCCAGCCTAAGAATAGTAGTGTAAATTTACAAATGCATACAAGACAGCAAGAAAACATGAGTACTATACTAAATGCCAAAAAAAGTGCTTGAAAATGTAACGAAACTTGAGAATGGAAGTGCACCGCCTCAAATGGGAGGAGCATAGCAATTGCAAGAAAAGAGGTGAGAATGATATCCAGTGTACAAGTAGACACAATGGTAGCATAGCAATGTAGTCACAGTCTCTGAGGCATCCAGGTTATGGAACTAACAACTGCCATGGGGATTAAATCTCCTAGGTTGGCTACTACAGTGTTCCACAGGCAAAATGATGAACTACATGTTGGACAATGTGCACCAGTGGTCCAACGGGGTCCTGGGGTGCTACAAAGTGCTAAGTGTGCTTGGGTGCAAGAGTGCCAAAGAATGCTGAGACTGCCAAAATGCCCAATTCCCTTTTTGATTTGCCAACTGATGAGTGGCGAGGTACCCCTACACTGAACCATACAAATATGAGCATTTCACGGGCGATCCGGTCGAACTCCAAGGACTAAGTGCTTATGCACCTTAATGGAATACTTAAGGTTAATCAATCGTTGTATTCCCAAACCTATTTGTATTGTCACGATTTTATGGTTAAGTAAGCTTGTGGTATATGATTTTTATATTTTTTATCTTTTTAATGTCTTATGCTAATAGGGGAAGGTGAATAGAACTAAGTGACTAACTTTCATTAACTATTCACTAACTAAGTTCTAATTGTCCTAGCACCAGTATCCGTTCCCATTTGTCGCACACACCCTGAACCAGTGCAACACTATTGGGATTACCAAACGCTACTAGTTACTGGATTACTAAGCATTAGCAACGTGCCGAAGCGGTTGTACTGAGTGTACTTAACTAGGAGAGTCAAGGGTTAAGAGAGATTAATTATCTAGGAAAGCATTTAAACATTTAACAATAATTAATTACTATTTAGCTTAGTCCATATGTTGCAAGGTTTATCACAAAGTTCATCTTTATTACCGTACACAAATGTGTGCTCAGGTACAATTTACTCGAATAAAGATCCATTCACTTTAAGACTCCTACTGCGGGCACATGGAAATTATTCTAACTCTGGAATGGTAAAACTGCTATAGTTTGGCTAAGGGTCTATGTCTAAGTGCCTAGAACAGGGAAAGCCACCTCTTATTTATGGACATTGCGGTGGGCCGTGATATCGCGTAGGTGATATCGCGTGATATCGTGGCTCATCATACCCCCATGACTGAATGAAAAGTCATCCTCAAGTTCCTTACAAAATATTGGGAAGGTATGGGATTATTAACTTGAATGACACTAATGGTGAATGGGGTGACACATGAACGGATCATCATTACAACACATGACAATATTAGTGTTCATGATAACAAGAGTGAACACTATACACATTTGACATCCAGCCTTATTTGGCAACTGAGCGAGAAGAGAGAGAAAAGAAGAAGATGTGTTGCTACCGATGCCAAAATTGAGCCTTTCGTTATCCATCCATAGCTGTGCCATCAATCTTGTTCCTTGCGTGACTGTTCCAGCACTAGTCCATTCTAAGTGTTTCCTCTAGATCCAATCTAGTGTTATATGATTGCCATTTGCACACACAACATAGTCTTATATTAGCAAGGGTAAATGAATCACAATGCAGTTGATACCTTGCCTTAGTGTAAGGTCCATTAGCTGAGTTGTGATATGGCTAATGCGGGTTCTGGAGATATAACACTGGTGACTACCCAAGGTGTAGGGGTTAAGAGAAAATCAAAAAAATTGGACCAGGACCCCCATGGCTAAGAGATAGAATGGAAAAAGATAAGGAATAAGAAAGATAGAGAAAAAGAAACAATGACAATGCTGATGAAATGGATGTGAGAGATGGAAATGAACAAAACAAATGTTGATTGCAAAAATGTTTAAGGAAAAGAAGTTAAGTGATGCACCAAATACGAATGCTAGTGGGTCCTCCCCAAAGCAAGCTCATGCCCTTAATGCCCTGACAATCTTGCATTCAAAGAATTTGTAGGCTCTGGAAATCCCTTCTGGAAGCAAGAGTTAAAGTCTTAAACATAAGAATTTACCAAACAGAAAACAATGCATCAACCAAAATATGAACTATTTATACAATCGGCAATGAGGTGAAAATGGAGAAAGAACGATGGAAAGAAGAGAATGGAATGGAGTCTCAAGAACAAGGTGGTGTACCACCCCTTGTGTATTAATGGTTAATGTAACTTAGTAGATCTCATTCCAAATCTAGCCTCAAACAATCCACATCCAGTGACTTCGCATTAATATATTTGGCCAATTCATCCACTTGAAGTAACGAGAACGCTTCCACCAAAAAGTCACCACCATTCCAACAAAACGAGAAAGGAGAAAGTAGGAAGCGAGAAAGGGCCTTAGTTAGAGGGAACATGTTTGTTTAGTTCCATAACCAATGCTTGTAGCCCAGATGATTATTTCATCTATGGGGTGTGCTTTGAATTCTCACTTTTCACTTTTTTTTTACATGAGAATGACACCATGCAAAGACTTATTATTTTTATTAGCTTAGCTTCTCGATAATGGAGTAACATCGGAATGGTAAGGAAAACTCAAGAAGAAAACATCCAAGCACCCAAGAGAATGACCAGCACAAATGCATCAAATCCCCTTGAAGTCACACTCTTTTCAATCCTTGAGTCCTTCCTTAGTTTGAGAAATACTTAGTTACCAATTCATTGATAGTTTTTATATTATTGAAAGAAAGGGACTGTACAGTTCCAAGCCAAAAGAGGCCATAGAAATTTATGGATGCATGGATGATGTGGACTCATTGCCTGTTATATCAAAAGAACCTTACCTTAGTATCAACATTATACCTCAAAGGTAAAAACCAAACATTAGCAACCAATAGAATACAGTTCATACCATCATTAGGAGCACTCATTAAGTGACGAACCTAACAAAATAAGTAAACACACTAATAAACGAAAAAGTATGAATGATGTTGCAAAAAAAAATGAGAAAAGTTAAAGAAATCTGTAAAACAAAAAACTTAAAAAGGAACTGAGGACCTCAAATGATTAGCATAGGTGGCCATCTCCTCCATGACTGAGTTAAAAAGGGGAGATTCGAAATAATGACTAAGGTCATCCTTTCTCCAATGTGTTATGTGCATTGACCATTCTAGATTCATGCTAAGGTTTGGTCGGTTGCACATTGACTAGTAATTTTTTATTGAAGCGCTTGTTTGAAGTTTTTAGGAATTTCCAGCTTCCCCCTATTAATGTTTTTAAGTTAAGGGTTGGAAGTTGGCAACACTCTTGCTCCAGCACATCTATGCCTTCGACGTGGGCGCAAGTGGTTCCCCAAGTTAGTTCCATGCACGTTGGTGAGTTTCTCCCTTGATCAGCTATCAACCATTGGGTGTCTTCTTGTTGTGTGGTTGCTACAAACAAGCACTTTTTTATGTTAATTTCTTGGGCACACTAGTTGCATCCAGGCATTGTTGAACATTCTTGTATGCAATCACACCCTATATTACTATATGTGATCCATGGAACTTTCTTCTTCTTGATCTTCCCAAAAGTGTTTTCCTTAGATATTTCCAGGGAAAGATTGTGGATTCCTAGGCATGCGTTTATGGTAGTTAGCCATGCCCTTCCCATTATTATTGGGAAGTCCCCTTTGTCATTATTTACTTGTATCACTAGGAAATCAGCAGGGTATGACCACCCACACACAGTGGTAATGATGTCCTCCACTAGTCCCAAGGGAACAGTGATGGGCTAGTTAGCCAACTCTAAGAAAATATTGCTCTTCTTTAGTGGAGGCAGGTTCCAGGCTTTATACATCTCTTGTGATATTAAGTTGACTCCAGAACCTAAGTCCAAAAGAGCTTTATATGGTTCATTCCCAGCGACTTGGAGATAGATTAAAGGACTTCCAGGATCAGAGAATTTCCTAGGAAGGTGACCCTCCTTAATCCAGTCAATGATGGCATGTGTTAACATAACCGTGTTTGTTGAGCTCTGTTTTTGGTTTGAAGGGAGCTCTGAAGCCTTATTTGATGGAGAAGCGTTCAAAGGCTCAACTGCTTGTAGTTGTGAGAGCTTGGTTGGACCATTGGTTCTAAAGAAAGGTCTTCTCTTTGTACAGTTGTTAGAACCAGCAGTGGGTTAAAGGTTCACAGCTCTCATAGCATTGCGTTGCTACGGTTAAGTGGGGAGTTCCCCTTACATTGCTGGAGCTGGTGGTAATGAAGCTATCAATGTGAGAGTTGCGGATGGGTTCAGAGGATGGTATGTTTGTGGGTTGTCTCTCCCAGGAGAAGAAGTCCTATAATACTCCCAAGCTTGGTAGTGATGTTGTGGTGTCACGTGACCAACAAAGTCACATGGAGAGATTGGCTACTGCACGTAGTAGCCATATGGATTTGGTTCCCAGTAAGGGTATTGTTGCCTTGGTGGGGGCATCCCCCATGACTATGGGTATTGCCATTGTTGGTATTGGTCAATAGGTTGCGGCGGAGTTCCACTTGGATAATACGTTAAAGGTTGGTGGAACTACCCTGGGTTACCTTGGGGATAAGGTAACCGTCGGGGTGCTTGTCGTTTGTTAAGTCATGGGTGGAGTGCATACACCCCAGACTCTTGTAGATGTGAGATTACTAGGCAACATCCCTTAGGATGGTTGTATTGGCATATTTCACATTCACCATCATTATTTGTGTCTGAATCCACAACCTCTTTGGTGATGGCCATTTACCCTTACCTTTGTTACGTGCATGGTCCATGTCCCTCTTTTTCTTTTTGTCATAGTCACTACCTCGCTCCTTAGACTCCTCTACAATTTTGAGAACGGTTTCAAATCTACTATCTAGGGAGTCCCACATTTGGTCTACCTTTGCTAACACTTCTGTTGTTAATTTTTGGAGCACAAGGTTTTCCTATTGACCATCTCTTCGAGTGGTGACTCTTCCTCCTCCTCAAAGAATCTCACTCCCCTTTTTCGGAGGGAAGGATCAAGGTTGTACTCTTCCGCACTTTCTCTCTTATGTAGCTCCCCTTCTTCCTTGGCTACTTGCTCCAGTAATCTATGGACCTAATGGGACCTAAGCTCTGATAATCTCCCTTGGGCATACGTTCTAAGGGTTCTCCTAGTTTCATGCCTAAGTCCATTTACGAGATGGCGTAGTTGATCCCGTTGTGCGTAACCATGGCCCGGGCAACGATGTAAGAGTGCATAATAACGACCCATGGCAACATCCAAGGGTTTGTGATTTCCTTACTTCCATCCTTGGATTTACTTTCGTAGGTTGGACACCCAGGAGTATGTTTGATACTTATCATTAAACAACTCTAGCATCATACTCCACCTTCGAATGGATTCCAGTTCTAAGGACCGGTACCAACTTTACACTTCTTTTACTAGTGTCCTTGGGAACAACTTTAGTTTTTTCCATTTGTTCTCAATGTTCTACAAGTCACATGCATCATGAAGTGCTTGTAGGTGCTTCTGAGGATCAGCGTTGTATCCCCCCTCAAATCGTGGGATGTTATTCATGTCTAACCTCTTGATCCTGCTATCTTTTTGGTGCCTTGTGGGAATTCTTATGGCCTCCGTGATATCTAACATGCTTCAGGTTGCAAGTAAGGGTTCTTCATGGTCATTTCATTCATAGTGTTTGTTATGTCTATGTGGTTCCCTACTCTCCCTTCTTCCATGCTGTGATTCTCTAGAGTGCCCTCTCATCCTTGTTCTCGACTCTCTCATCAAGGTTTCTCACCTTGTTTACCTTTATCCTCACGGTTAGGTTCCTTATGATTGCGTCTTGACACTGAAGGAGAGGGTGAATGTAATGATCAAGGTGAAGAAGAAGGAGAACCATCGCCATGATGATGTTTCCTACCTTCTCCTTGGTGGTCTTGGCCCCAATCGTGATTATGATCAGACTGCCCGACCTTATTAGGTGTTTGTGTTCCCTCATTGAACACTTGGTGTTTGTGGGGATCAGAACCAGGGTTGTGAATCATGGAGTGGAGGTTCTGATACACCACCTCCTAACCATCATTAGGAGGGGGAACATCATTTGTTGGGGAACATGTTGAAACTAGTTCACCATCTCCAATTTCGCTTAAAACGTGCAGGACGTTATGGGGCCATTTACCCTTCAAAGATGT
>MNCI01007002.1:106670-154688 GCA_015680685.1 Gnetum montanum | reverse complement strand
ATGATACTATCTAAACCACTAGCTAAGCAATTTAAACAAAACAAAAAATGAAATGCATAACTCACAAGACCATGACAAAGAGGCTGAAATATTTATTCTAGCAAATCATCTTGCAAATCATCTTCTTTACAAATCTTCCAAGTGTGATGTGATGCTCCCAAGTGATGCCCTCGTGTTATTCCCCCCCCCCCTTGACCCCTGAAGCCTTTTTATAGGGCTCAAAGGTGGTTAGGTAAGTTACAAAATATCTTGGGTGGTTTTAATCACCATGGAGACAAAAAAGCTACAATGGACAAGTGTCCTATTCCATGGCCAAATGTGCCAACAAGAAGGTATAGAAAAAAAGTATAATTCAAGATTTAGATCCAAGATTTATGCATTCAAAGGGGAATGGTTCATCATCCAAATTCCAATCAAAACCCAAGAATCCAACAATTCTAAAACATTCACAATTATCCATGGGCCCAAGGATACTCTCACTTTCTGTCGATAGTACCAATCCTCATATTAGAGATCCTTGGCCCTTGTTGGCAATCTTTTGCCAAAAATGCCCCAAATTGTTATGGGTGTTTTTTAATTGTTATAGAAACAACTCTCATCTAAGTTGTTTAGGTGTGAGAGTGGAGAGGATAGGTGGAGAGATCTAGAAAAGCAATAAAGGTTTCAACAATCCAAGCTTACAACAACAATAATTTTAAATAAGCATTGTGAACGTTGTTGGGCAAGCAAGAAGAGAGAAGTTGAGAAAGTCAACCCTTGCTAGCCACTATCAAACATAAAAAAGATGGATCATTTTACCTCCTTGCTTAGATATCTTGCTTACTAGGAGAAATTATCAGAATATTGGATTGCTATGCAACACTTGTTTTCTTTCTCCATGCTATCTCTTGTAGCAGCCACAATCTTCTCTCCCTTCTTAGCCACACTTCCTGTTGTATTCCTTTTTTTTATCCTACTAAGCTACTTTTGCCTTGTGTGTTTTTTTTTCTTCTCCTCCTCTCCTTATTTGTGGGTGGAATAAAAGATAACTAATGGTTTTTTCTTATAACTAGCTCTTTCTTGGGAACTATTTGTTTTGTTTTCTTTCTTTTTAAAGTTCTTTTTTTTTTTCATTGTAATGAGTCATGAGTTCAATTCTTTTCATGATCAATATCAAAAATCAATAAAATATGGATATTCATAGGTTGCATATTTAGTTCCTAAATCAACAATTTTTAAGATTTCAGAATTTAGATTTTGCTAGATTTCAGGTTCAATTCCTCTTGATAATTATAAAACATTCCAGCATAATATCTATCTCTGTATCATTTAGAATTATCATAAGATGTAAGTAAAGAGTTTTCAAAATAGATTCATGATAAGAATAGTTTAGGTTACATAATCAAATAAGACACCTTCTTTTTCAAGTCATCAACGATGTGAATTTTTCCATCGTCTTACAAGCCTTAAAAGATCATCATGTGACCTTTTTACAGCCATGGAGAGGGTACTTATACTCTACTATTTTAAATTAAAAAGAACAATGTATCACATTTAAATGAAATAATAAAAAAAATAAAATATAAAGCTATGGTATTCCCTGATTCATGGATCAGGTTCCTCTAACTTGATCTATAGGTCAAGTTCCTTGAGCATTTTTTGCATTCCTTTCTTAGATCATTTACATCTCAACATATCTATTTTAGCTCTTAAGGCACACCTTAAAAATATTGTCCTATGTTTTTATTTTGTTTCTTCGCATCTTTGTTAAACTAATTTTTTTTTTATTTTCCCATATATTTATTATTAATTTTTAAACATTCCACATTTCAACCATGTATTTTAAAGCATTTTTTAACATTTAATCATAATACATATAAATATAAAAATTAGGTCAACAAATGTATTACCATTCCAATAAGTCATTTCTACCATAGTTCTAGCAAATCACATGCACAACTATGATATTACAATGAGTGCAGAAATGTTGTCCTCTTTGGCATTACTTCTTCCTTTCCTATCCATAGGTCAATGCGGCAAGGATGTCCTCTTGCTCCTTACCTATTCATCATCGCAGTTGACTTTCTCTAGTTAAACTATGATATTAAAAATGAAGTTCTCACATGCATTTCACTAACAACTCATTTTTTCTTATTCAAAACACTAGTGCTAATTTGCACTAGCTCTTATCTTGGGTTGAGCAATATTGCTTATTCTCAAGTTCCACTATTAATGGGAACAAATCTCTTGTTTATAGCTTTATCAATAACTACCGTCATGTGACCAACTTTAATTGGTAGCTTCTTCAAGATCAAGACATCATTAAGATTCTAGGGATTCCCTTCTGTTTTAGAGGTTCTACCTCTGTTCTCTGGGAGCATGTGATTTTTTGGATTCAAAAGAATCTTAAAAAATGGAAGACTAAACCCCTCACTCTAGTTGGTAAGTACCTCGTATGGAAGTCTATATGTGCATTTACCCATGTGTATTACTCCTCGTGTTGGGTTCCCTCCCAAGCTTCTTATCATAAGCTTGAACAATTATTTTGTGACTTCATGTAGTCTTCTCAAGACTCTTAGAAAGGCTTCCATCAAGTCGCCTGATATATTGTTACTTTTCCTAAGAACAAGGGTGGCTTAGGTCTTTTGAACTTGTTCAAGCAAGGGATTACCTTAGTAGCCAAGTAGTTGGTCCAACATTTAGATGCCCCAAACATTATTGGGACTCTCCTCCAATTAAGGCTTCAACAAGTGTTTCCCAAAAATAAGCCCTTTTGGAAAGGAACCCATTTCGTTAACTAGATCCTATCCCCCCATACTATCATTATTCCTGAATCTCATGTTTTCAAAAACATTTGGAGGGCTTGGCAAATTCTACACTGTTATATAGATTGGACGAATGTCAAGATCAACCCTACTCTTCTTTCTAAGTTGTGTCATTGGTGGTTACCTTTGTCGCCTACTCCCCTTGCCATTACGAATGCTAAGGTTGCTAACTCTTGGTATCAAAAGGGAGTTATTTCTTTGAGTTGTCTTTGACTTCTCAATCAATGGATTTCAAGGGTTGAGTTTAATAATCTGTATGGGGTGTCTATAGCAACACACCATTACCTAGCTCAGGTTTATACCTTCATTCATTACCATTTGTAGCTAGACGGTTTGATGCATAGCACTTTTCACTGCCTCGAATAGATTAATGGGTTAAAACTTCTACCTTACAAGCTACATGTCCCCTTTCACCTTTTGCATGACTCATCAAGTATCATTTAATGATGTAATACGTTTTGGGACAAATAAGAGTCAAAAAAATTCTAAATCCCTCTTTTCCAATGTATTTGGAAACTATCGACTCTCCCTAAAATCAAGCAATTCCTCTGGTGTCTCCTCCACCAAGGTTTACCTATCGACAAACGTCTCGAATATCTTAAGATTCATAGTCTCGATTGCCCTCTTTGTGGTGGTCAAGAGGACTTTGTTCACATGTTTTGGCTTTGCCCCTTCACATAGCATGTGTGGACATGGGCTTCTAAAGTAATTCCATTGTGAAACCTATCTCAAGATGATGTTATATTTGGCCTTTTGACCACCACTTTTGCTAATTTTAAATTTTTGTGAAAAGTCATTAGGCCTATTATTTTATATTATATTTGGAAGCATAGATGTAATATTATCTTTCAAAGGTTTGATTACTCTAATAAATGTCATCTAACAATGATGGAGAAATTGCAGATATTTCACCTCATTCATTTCTAGCTCAAATCTCAAGCATCAAAATTCAAAATGGATATTTATCAATTGATACATCTTTTGCAGCCCTGGTGATGAGTCGTCATTTGGGCGACAGCGATATCACATCTCCCCATCTATAAATAAGAGGTAGACAGAAGAGTTAGTGATAATTAGTTTTTAGAGTTAGTTTTGATTTTAGTTTTCATTTTCTCTCTCTCAACCCTTTCTCCTAGTGCATGCCCATAGTGTGATGATTGTAATTGTACGGCATCCTTTATTCAAGTGTGACATACTTGGACACGCACATGACTGGCAATAAAGATCGAGATTACTTCATCATTGCAGCATTCATTTAGATTAATAATTTAATTAATTATTATTTACTACTTTCCTAGTTAATCTCTCTCACCCTTAAACTCATGTTAAAACGTGGAATGAGTACGACTTGATTACGAGGATTTAAGTGTGACTACTTGGTAACCCACTAGCGTACCTAAGATTTGCGCTTGGTAATCCTAGTGGTAGTCATGCACGAAGTCCAAGATGTGTACGGATAATCAAGGAACGGATGCTCATCGCACTTAGGCTAGATTAGATTCCTTCTCACCCTTTCCCTCTTAGTTTAGTTAATATTATCTTCCATTGGCTTCAAGAGTAGCATTAGATTAGAAACCCATCATACACCTCACTCTGGACTAAACCATACGTGACAAAGCTAATACTAGTCTAGGTGGGAAGACAAGGAACTGCGACCTAAGGCTAACTGTCTAGATGCCACAACTAGTCCGTCTACAGAGCTCGACCGGATCACCTATGTAAGGCTCGTATTCATATGGTTGAGTGTAGGGGTACCTCGTCACTCATCATTGGCACTGTTGCCGGGGACAGTGCTAGTTATCTAGATTAGTTATATCATACAAGGTCGTTCTAAAGGACTTAACAATATATCTTTTAGAAATAAATAATTATAAAAAGTCACATATAAATTCACACACAATTTCACAACCATGCCTCTCCTACAAGATCACGATAATGCCACACTTAGTGAGGAAGTTCATTGGAGAACCAACGAACTATATGACAATGAAGATTGGAGTACACAACCTGAAGTGGGGGTTTCTTATAAAGATGAAAAAAAGCAACGTCATTCCAATGCATAAAAGCATAACTTGCCTGATGATGATGAACCCCTACTGGCCACTACAAGCCTAATGCAAATACAAGAGGCTATTCGAATCTCCCGTAGGCATCGTAAAGAGAGTCGTCTACCCAGGCTCGATTTAAACAGCTTCCCTAATTTTTCAGGAGGCTATGACTTAGATCCGCATCAACATTTACAAGCCTTCTACGATGCCTGCACATGGAATAACATTGATAATGGATGGAAAAAACTTAAGCTCTTTCCCATGACACTCATTGGCCAAGCAAAAGTATGGTATAGATCGTTAAAACCAAATTCAATACAACATTGGTCAACAATGGTAGAAGTCTTTAACGAAAAATATCAAACCTACGCAAGAGTATCAGCCTTGAGGAAACAAATCCAAGAATGGAAACAAGCATAACATGAACCCTTGGACATGACCTTAGAAAGATATTATGCATTGTTAAATAACTGTCTAGGCCATGGGTTCTCCGAGGAAAGGCTAATGTACCATATCATTGATGGGCTTCATGATGCAACAAGAGAAACCCTAGGAATGTATGCCCAAGGTCAACTATATGAACTATGAACCCATCAAGTCCAAGAGCTTATTAAGTAGGTAGCAAAAGAAGAAGGAGAAATGGCTAGATGGGAGAGTGTTGAAAAACATCAATAGGACCAAAATCTCAACTTAACAGAGGTCCATGATCATAAAAAGGAGAAATCAACCTACCACAAGGAGAAAGAACCATCTTTGCTAGTACAACAATCATTAAAGGAAGTTGAGGAAAAGATTAATAAGATGTTGGAATGGACACATAAAAAGTGTGGAGAATTTATTGATATTATTGGAGATAGAGTTTTGACAACCCAAAAAGCAGGACAAAACATTAGACAATCGGGAAGAAGGGATAAGGAAAATAAGAGCTCAATTGCCAATCATACGTATGAATGCAACATATGCCTGTACGATCACCCCAAGGGCCAATGCCCAATATTGTTACATTTACATGAGCATTGAGGAAACATGTTACACCCAGAGTTCATATAGAGATACTATGTTCAATCATAGTGGCAACAATCTCAGTCATGGGGGAAGCCACCCCTAAATTGGAGACACCCTTCGTATCATCCAAACCCAAATGCTTATCTTGTTCAACATCCTATTTTCCCAACTAGGTCAACATACTCTATCTCACCACAGTACTATTCTTCTCAATATTATCAGCCCATGTCCTCAACACAACCACCACCTTGTGCACCTTACACTACTCCTAATTTTCAACATTCTCATCCTTTCCCTCCTTATACATTGCCACCAATTGTTCCTAAAGTGTATGCACCACAACAACAACCCCTGAATGTCACTTGTGCTAATATTGTCAACAACAGTGAAAGACCTCAGCAACATCGCAGGCGTCCCTTCTTTAGAAATGACCCTAGGAAGGGACAACATAATTTCAAGGCCACTGCATCCTCCAACACAGCACAAGTCCAACCCTGTGGTGCACCCTTACCTTCGAACCCAACACCTCGTGTAACTCCATCAGGGCCACCAATTAACACTCCAACAATCATATGGCCCAATGAACACAGGTATGGAGGGCAACATCCCAATCCTTGCATACCATCTAACGGTCCTAAATATCATAGTGGATCAACTCGTTATCTGGGAACTACATCGTATAAATTGCCCCACTACGCTTACTATAATCAAGTGTGTGAACCCTGATGGGGTAAGTATGATCAAGCCCCAATATTTCCAACATGCAAGGATCCTCATCTTCCATTTATTAATCCTTGCCATCCTCAACCGATTAGTTATGGGGGATATCCCCCATTCCAGTAACAAGCAGGCTTAATAACCACTTTTTATTTTCTTTAATTTTACAACTTTTTGTTTTCCAGTTTTTCATTTTTCCATTTCTTGTTTTATCTTGTTGTCTTTTTGTCCTTTTAAATTTTTTATAAGTAATCTCGTCTATAAATAAAACACTCATGTGGGTCGTTGGTTGAGGTGTGTTCTATGTTGTTGAGTCTCAAGTGGTCAATTATTTGGACAGTAAGCCCATTACACCCACTCATCCACTCTACAAATAAGAGGTTCTATTCGAGGGTACAGTGATATTCTTGAAATTCTTAAAACTTAAAATCAATTTTGTGTTCATTGTACCTAGAATGAAGAAGGATGGACCAAGAAAGTATGATTAGGATGTGACATCAAGGGGACTTGTGGATTCTCTTTGGTGACGTCTGTGGGAGTTATCATGCAACGTGGTTGTACTAAGATCCTTGTAGATCTAATGAAAATGGGAGTAAGAGTAATCAAAAGGGCACTCAAAAATCCAATGTTGTTCTAGGGGGTCCCACTAGAAAGACATGCACCCATGCCTGAAGGTTGGCAGCTTCTCTAGATTCAGTAAAAAGAAAAAAATAGAAGAAAAAAAAGGAGAAAAAAGAGGAAGTGCCACAAAATAAAAATCACTCATCCCTTGAACAAAACGCCAAGTGATCATATGCCTTGTTGCTATGGTACTCTCATAGTTGCTTATCATGGGATGAAACAATGCGATGTCACTGTTTAGAGGAATGGACTTGGTCTTGATCTTGGAATGATGGGTTAATGACACCTTAATCATGCTTTTCACGCAGGATTCACTGTGCCCTGGGTCAGTTACCNACACTTTAAGTGTGGTTACACAAGGGCATTATAGGTTGGAACCTGCTTTGGGGAGGACCCACTTGTGTAATCTTTTGTAATTCTCACTTATGACATAGCTCACACACACAATTTCTTACCCTCAGCATAATTTTCAAATGATTTTCTTTCCCTACTACTATCCCTCTGAATAATGACGTTCCTGTGTACCATTACATGACCTTTTTCTCTCACTTACCACCCAAGGTCGTCATTAATAAAACCCACAGATCATTATTTGTGCCTTCAAAACCATCTAATTACCTTAGAACCCCTTAACAATATCCCAATGTCCTAAGTTTCCAACGTTGATTTCAAGAAAATCTTTAAAAATTCGATTTTTTCCCTTGGGCCTAAAACATCGTTAGGCTACGATATTGCATACACAATATCACGACCGACACGATATCGCATACGCAATGTATCGTACACGATATCGTGTCCCTCTAACCTATAAATAGGTGACCCCCCCGCAACAATTAGCTTCATTTTGCACACATCACGTGGGAGAGTTTTTCAAATTTTTCTCTACAACTTGTGAGTGTCACACCTTTACTTTTCAACCTCTATCTCGCTCGCTGGTACTCCAATTTTAATTCCATCTGAACTTGCTTGAACCCAAAGTGTTCAGCTTAGTCATGGGGGAGGGACACCTGTTGAATAGCGCCTAACTTTTTTGGAATTTATCATCACCCAAAGGACATTATTAAGGGTAATTAGTTGTAAATTAAGAATAAAATGTGCCAAAAAATCATTTAATCCTTTAGGTACACTGGGAAATTAAAATTGGAAACCACCTACGTAAAATGGACTCATTATTACAATCTTTCGGGCAATATCACATAGAGATAAACAAATTAATTAATTAAGGCAAGCAATAAGGTATAACTTAACTTCAAAAATAACCTTACTAATGCTTGGCCTGTGTAATTGCAGATGGCCTCGAAATGTGGACAAAAGGAAGGTTTTGCTCAAGGTGGAAGCAAACGACCTAGGAGAGGTGGAAGACAAGTCCCTACCAGACAACATGCAGAACAAGAGGAACAATCATTCAGTATTCATCAAGAGGACCCTCCTACCGTATAGTCTGGGCAGGCAGAAGGAGGAACTGCTGCAGCACCTGAACAGGGACAACATCTCACGTTGCCCCACGATTTTGTTCAGGCCATCCATGAAAAATCCACATTCGTTGTAGTGATTGTGGAATTAAGCTTTGAATATTTTGTAGAGTTTTCTCCTGAGGCTGTTAGGGATCACCTCAAAGGGTCTCCCTTATGGCCTACCCTCTTCAAAAGCAATGCCTAGTACCTAGGGGAGATGTACCAATTATGGCACAATATAGAGCAAGGCACCACTATCAACATTTGTGGTGTGACAATCGATTTCTCCATGCAAGCCATTTCAGAAGTATTAAATCTTTCAAATTTAGGGCCTAAGGTTGCTCAATTATCCACTCGTTCAAACCTCGATGTGCAACGAGATTGGTTGGAAAGGACTTATGGCAGAGATAAGACATTTGGTGAGGTGATGATAGAAGAGAGGATCTACTTCAAAATTGGAACATATCACCTCTTTCCCATGAAGAGCTTAAAAAGAATATCAATGTATGTGGCAAGAGGATGTGTAGTGTTGATGGGAAATGTTAATGCTAACCTGCCCCATCTATATTTAACGGAGATCCTGAGGCGGTTTGAGGAACGGAAGACAGGGAAGATGACATTGCCCTTTCCCTACCTTATTAGAAAGCTTTGCCAACGTGCTGGTGTCAGGGGGTACACTAATGATGTCCTCCGAAAAACCCAAAATGCTTCCTATGCTGAACTGTTAAAGCCACTAGCCGCAAGGAAAATTACTGGCGAGACGATGGGATCAGAAGAAGAAGAAGAATAGATGGCTGGACCAACTGCAACTCAACTTGTAGGACCCAGCCAACCTCGAAGTACAGGACCTAACCAACAATAGGAAGCAAGGCCTAGCATAGGCCAAGATCAGCCGCCACTGCCGCAAGACTATAGACCGTCGATGAGCCATCTCAGGGCCATCGCTGAGACGATCAGTTGGGGAAGTCGTGATGACGCAAATCTCTTCCGCGTCATTGACGATGCCATTTAGCCCACTATTTCTTTGGATCGCACAAGGGGTGAAGTGTCTATTCATATAGGAGAAGGGGAAAGTATTTGGTCACAACAGATCTTGGGAAACACGACGTCTTTCCAAGTGCAATTAGAAACTGGTG
This sequence comes from Gnetum montanum, assembly GCA_015680685.1. Classification (NCBI taxonomy): domain Eukaryota; kingdom Viridiplantae; phylum Streptophyta; class Gnetopsida; order Gnetales; family Gnetaceae; genus Gnetum; species Gnetum montanum. Next base: position 144,903 of record MNCI01007002.1, on the reverse strand, counting down.
AAGGGGCCACTGTGGTGGTCATGCAACACCAGGATGCCATGGGAGCCACAGACATGGTCGCAGATCACATCAAAGAATTATTCAATGTACCTGTTGTACCACCGATAGATCTCACAGGAGCATGGGTTACTTAAACTTTGGTTGGAACCTCAATGACTCTTGCAGAACGTGAGGATGTGCTTGATTGATTACTCCAAACAGGGCAAGTAATGACGTGCCTGTTTGACATCCCTTAGGATGTTATGGCAATTCAGTCAGACCTCATTTCCACGAAGGGGAAGCTGGTCTTAACAGAAGTGAGGGCCAAGCATGCTGAAGCAGAGGTGCAGAAATTACAAGAGCAGCTCATGGCCCTACAAGCAACACAGAGAGACCCTTCACAATTTGTTCCCATAGACCAGCTAGATAATTTCAAATCTGAGCAACTAACCAAGCTAATCACGGAGAATAAAAAGGTGGTTGAGGAAAAAGAAAATGCTATTTGGGATGCCTCTGCAGCACAGGTGCAAACTCATGCATATCTCAAGGCACTCAACGCCTTATAGGAGGAAAATAAATAACTTGTTGCTGATAACCTTTGGTTGACCACTGCAGAAAAATAAAAGAATGTTCTCGAGGAACATTTCCATCAGTTGCGAGAACAATTTATCGGGGTCAACCAAGACATAAGCCATTTAGCCAAGGAGAATCGAACCCTCTCAATGGAGGAGGTACGCGTAATTCAACAAAAGATAGCCATTGAAATAAGCGTGTGGCAAAATGAGGCTAAACGACATGAAAAGCTGAAGGAGCATTTTTGAGATCAGGTGGGGATGTACAAAAAGATCCTTGAAAAGGAGATCCATATGGCCAAGGCCCATATCAATGCTATCAGTGCTCAACACACTGACTGGCAAGCCATATTGGACACATATGCTTTTGCACACCAAGCGAAAGTTAAGAACTAGGACCTGCAAATTCAAGATCTGACAAAATACATGAAGTTGGCAAATCTAAAGTATGCCAACTTTGCCATGTTAACAGCAAGGCACCCGAGGACAGAGCTCAAACAGTAGGTAGCAACCACCTATGTCAAATATGAAGCAGAATTTGCAGAATGCAAGAAGTTATTGGAAAAATTAGAGATCACAAATTTTGAACTTAAGGTGGTGAAGGCAAGCTACCAAGGCCAAAAAGGTGTCGCAGCAGATTTGGCTCGATGACTTGCAAATTTCCAAGAATACAAAGATAAAGCCAGAGCTTATGAAGAGGAATGATGGGTATTCGTGGCTTGGTATGTCAAGGCCAATCAAATGTTTTCACAACTATCCTACCCATGGGAGGTGCCGACTCCATCAAACATCGAAACATTAGCATGGACGGCATAGGACCCTCAAACCGAAGAGGAGAAGCTCTAGGCCATACTCCAATGCCATCAAGTCTCAAAACCTGGAGCATAAGACAAAGGGAAAGCACCAATGGAGGAGTCACCGCCACTAGGAACTACATGAGTTCCATAAATTTTGTAGTTGTAGCACATTTTTTGTGTTGTGTCTTTGTTTTTTCTTTTTCATTTCACACTGCAGCATAACCCCATTTTCACCATCCAATAATCCCCTACCTATCCACTATGTAATCATTGTAACTTGAGGATGAGTTTTCATTTAGTTGTGGGGGTATGACGAGTCGTCATTTGGGCGACCGCGATATCGTAGCCTGTCTCCTCATCTATAAATAAGAGGTAGATAGAAGAGTTAGTGATAATTAGTTTTTAGAGTTAGTTTTGATTTTAGTTTTCATTTTCTCTCTCTCAACCCTTTCTTCCAGTGCATGGCCACAATGTGATGATTGTAATTGTACAGCATCCTTTATTCGAGTGTGACGTACTTAGACATGCACATAACCGGCAATAAAGATTGAGATTACTTCATCATTGCAGCATTCACTTAGATTAATCATTTAATTAATTGTTATTTACTACTTTCGTAGTTAATCTCTCTCACCCTTAAACTCATGTTAAAACGCGGAATGAGTACGACTTGATTACGAGGATTTAAGTGTGACTACTTGGTAACCTAGTAGCGTACCTAAGATCTGCGCTTGGTAATCCTAGTGGTAGTCGTGCACGAAGTCCAAGATGTGTACGGATAATCAAGGAACGGATGCTCATCGCACTTAGGCTAGATTAGATTCCTTCTCACCCTTTCCCTCTTAGCTTAGTTAATATTATCTTCCATTGCCTTCAGGAGTAGCATTAGATTAGAAACCCATCATACACTTCACTATGGACTAAACCATACGTGACAAAGCTAATACTAGTTTAGGTGGGAAGACAGCGAACTGCGACCTAAGGTTAACTGTCTAGATGCCACAACTAGTTTGTTTGCGGAGTTCGATTGGATTGCGTGTGTAACGCTCGTATTCGTATGGTTAAGTGTAGGGGTAGCTCGCCACTCATCACTGGGGAAACACCCGTGCGCTTAAGCAACTCTCTTCATCAGAGATCTCTGCATAGAAGCTTTTCTTCTTACATTTAAGTGGAGTCACCATACGAGAGTCTCTCTGCCTTTTATTGAGCACTACCTAGCTCATCCAAATTTTTGCCACTCTCTCTTGTATTAGGCTGGCTAGTTGGTGGTCAATAGTTCCGAGATTGTGTTTCTCCCTTTTTGTGATCGTTTCCTAGAGTTTCATCCCTGTAATGTAAGTTTTCCATATTTTTGTCTCCGACACACCCCATATATTACAATCATTAACGTAAAAGTGGTTCTTTACGGCGGTGGCATACCGGTAAGATTCTTCACGTAAGAAACAGTAAACAACTCGGCTTTACGCTGTATCATGATTTTAGTTCGATGCAAGCACTTTACGTGACTTTTGCTGTAAAATTTACGGCTTGAAATGAAACGATAGTATTTGGCCGAGCGGCGGAGACATCTGCTATGGCAGACAGCGATGTAGCAATGCCGGATTTTTTCAAATGGGCTTCTGAGCTAGGGATTTCGGATGCCCCAACAGGAAAAAATTTTAATTCTCGCTGCTGCCTAGGGTACTCATTATTCCTGTCCAACTTCCAAGACGCCGGTGGGTAGGTTTTTTACATTTTATTCCACTCTTAGATCTAGTGCTTGAGATGGGTTGGTACTCGGTAGACTCCAACATCTTAACTTCAAAGTTTGCATTTTTTTTTTCGTTAAAAGTGGATTTGGTTATGAGCCTGGGCATTCTGAATATCTAGTATGTTCATGCATTATCTAGGCTGATGCATTTTTTTGTTTGTTTGTATTTTTTGTGGCTTGGGTAGGAGGGGACTGGCTGCTGCAAGAGTCCTCCGAAAAGGGGAACTGATACTCCGAGTTCCTAAGCATGCTTTGATGAGTTTAGATTCGTTAACACAAGATAATCTTGTGCTTTTTCACGCTTTGCAAAGATATCGGCATTTAAGCACCACACAGGTTATTTTAAAGCTATTTTTAAACTTTTATTTGGTAGGCTGAGAAAGGACCGGTTTGTCTTTGTGAATCTAATTATCTCCATTAGTGGGTTCTTTTGAAAATTATGCCATCCGATCTCAAGTTCTATGTTTTTAAGTAACTATTGTTGGAGAGTTTATTAACGGCTATATATTTTACGTGATAAATCTTGGAAGTTGGTCAATGAATTCTCCTTCTCTGAAATGAAGACAACTTTATGGAAGAAGCTGAAAAATAGCAAAGCTTCTGTACTAGAATTATTTACTGGAAGTCCAGGAAATCACAAAGGATTTGTTAGACAGTTACGAAGCCTCAACATATTTTTGAAGAAAGTTAAAAACATCATTGATATAATGCCCCCAAGTAGATACAGTCAATTTGAAAGAACACAATTAGCAGATTATAATTATTATCATAGCCAAAGATAGGCGAAATAAAAAGCTGTGTTTTTCATCCTCTATGCTTTGTTTGCACAGTCTGCAAATACTCTCCTATCAGTAAATTAATCAAACAACTTGTTTCAATAAGGAGATGATGAGACCTCATTCTTGCTCTAGCAACTTAATTCCTTAAATAAATATGAATAGTTGAGAATAGATACTTTTGATTAATAGAGAACAAACCTTCTCTAATAGAATGTAAATACAAATGTTTTTTGTCCTTACGTGTTTAACTAAACTTTAACCAAGACTTTTTCTTTTATAGTCTTTTGGAAGAGCTTTTTGCTTAAAGGAAGATCCTTTATTTCAATATTTCATGATTGAAGCCATAATTTTCCTTGATGCAACCATCCATTTTCTTGTGTGTATTCATTATCTCCTTAGCATAATTGACTTCCTCCATGTGACTTAACTTTTGAGTATAAGCAATAAATTGACAAAGGGCTTAAACTTCAAGAGGAAGCAAATCTGATTCTAAAAGTAAGATATTATACGAAGTTGGCATTTTCACTTGAAATTCACATGCAAGAAATTATTTTTGAACATGCTCTAATTTTTTTCAATTATGTGTAGAAAAAAATGAAATAAAGATTTATTATGTCTGAAGACCCATAGGATCTATTGGACAGATATTACATTTTTAGGAAAAATAAAGATAGACTCTAAAAATTGACGAAGCACCAATGGGAGCATCACAAACAAATCATACAGGTTTTTTGCTGTAACACTATAACGTTGTCTCAAATGGGTAATCATAGCACATTAAAGAAACACATGTAGCTTATCTTCAAGGGCTCTTGATATGCACAACCTACAAACGCACATTTCGCAGGGGAATTGAATCCATCTTCCACTTTCAATTCTAAGATGAAAACTTAAGCGAAGCTTGTTGAAAGAGAAGGTCCCGATGCAGTAGATCCATATAATAATATAGGTTGGATAAGACTACAAAAAGCTTTCTTCTAATTTTCTATACCAAAATTTGTTTTCTATTGCAATTATTTTTTTAGAGCGAATAGAGTTGGTATGCTACTTGAAACCCTTTGATGAGCAATAAAGGTATTCCAGCTATAATTATTGGCAAATTCAACTCCCAAATATTTATAAGATTCACATATATCAAGTTTTTTTTCCTAAGAAAAAAATTGTAATTTTTATTTCTTGTACCATAAACTAGAATTTTAGTCTTATCAAGTATTAACTTTCATACCAGAAGGGTTGCAGTAGTCATGGAGGATTTGAAGCATATAGTTTAATCCTATAAGTAATTTTGCAATCAAGGCCACATCATCTACAAAGAGAAGCATGTTAAAAAATAATCCATTTACTAACACAACATGATTAGAGACATTTTGCATCCATTCCTCAAATTCATCTATAAATATGCCAAAAAGGGTAGGGGACAAAGGACAACCTTGTTTAAACTCCTATAGAACTATTGATAATTGTTCCTTCTCTAGTAAGATTATCTTCAATAAGAATTTTAACTGTTTCATAGATTCTTTTAGCAGCAAAAAAGAGATCTTGTAGAATGTTAATGTTATCTAGTCTCTTCCAAAGTTTATCTCAAGCAATAGAATCACAAACCTTGAAAAAATCAATAAAACATAGAAAAGTTGTATCGGTGGGGTTTTTTTGCTTTCTCCACACAATAACATAAAGTTATCAAATGGTCTATAGTAGAATGATTCCTTCTGAAGATTGCTTGCTATTGAGCATGAAGACCTTGCATTTTTTGCCCATGAACTAATTTTATTATCCAAAATGATGCCCAAAAACTTAGTGAAAATTGAATTGATTACAATCAATTAGTAATATTAAGATCTATTTATCTTCCTTTTTGAAACACAAGATTGCTCAACTAAAACACCAAGAGTGATCTAGACCATGTTGAAGCTCCTTATTGAGAAGGTTGCAAGTTGCTTTCCACACCAATAGACCACCCCATTTAAGAAGTTCTGCATATAATTCATTAACATTAGCACCTTTCCCAGAAGATAACCTTTGAGTTTTTGCAAAATTGTCATCAAGGGATAACTCAAGAACACTAGAGTTATCTTGGGCCATAAGGGGAACCTCTTGTCTAAAAAGGTTATTGAAGAAAGTCTAAACAGTACAAAAGCAAAAATCCCAACCATTTTGTTATCTATGTTAGAAGAAATTCCAAAAGTTTTTTGGATTTGATTTGAGCTCATTGATCATTCTTTCTTGGTCTTTTTTAATGAACTTCCTTTTTTTAAATCGAATAGATTTTCTATAATTCTTCAGCATTGAAACCTCAAAATGTGAAGCTAAAACATTTTTAAGAGTTGTCAAATAGTCCACATCAAACCAAGGTTTTCTACAAGCAGTCATCTTCTTAATTTGCACTTGAGCATTTGTAGGCAAAAGAACATTAGTTAAATCTAGCTCATTGTCATTATTGACCAACATATTAGCCACTCTTGTTTAAAAATTCTAACGAAGGTCTTTTGTGAGACGACGAGTTCTACAATTCTTGTAGTGAATATGACAAATTGAAGCAACAATAGTGAATTTCAGATAATGATGAGGAGATTTTGGGAGTTTTTCTCCCACTTGAAAGTTTTTCATTGCATCTATATTATTGTGAGTAGGCAAAAGGAGATCAATGCAAGAGTTACCTTGGTGCCTAATAAAGGTGAAATGAGAAGAGGAAGGAAATTTGCTGATGTTATTAAGGATTAAAAAATCAAAGCAATGACCCCATTCTAAGAAATAAATACCCCTATGATTTGTAATATAATCAATAGATAATGTTCTGGGAACTAAATAGAGCTTTTCACTGAATTTTGATCAAGGATTCCAAGCAAGCCTTTGAGTTTGATTTTGTTTAACACAAGCAATAAAATTCCCACAAAGAAAAGATTTACAAAGCTTGGAGAATGCTGCAATATTTTGACCCAAGTACTAAAAAGGTTGCTCTCATGAAAGATTAGAAGAATTGTAAATAGAAGAATCCCTTGGAGTAAAATAACAAAAAGCAATATAAAGAATCTCTAAAATGTGTTGAACTTTAACCCACAAATATTGGTTATTATCATCAACTTTATGCACCTTATTGGAATAATTTTTGGACTTTTTAATTAAACAAGTAATACCTCCAAAGGTCTACCACTCACCTTGGAACGTTTATTTCTAATAGAAATGATATGAAAGCTTGGAATAATTACAATCAGAGAATTTTCTTTTTTCCAAGTTTTACCAAAAATAGATAGATCAAAATCACTGAAGAAATGACTAGTATCTAAAGCGGCAACTTTATGAGTTAATGAACCTTCAACATTAAGGAAACTACATGCAATAGAAGAAAATCCCTATTTTGGGGGATTTGCTCTCTCTTTAATGATTACAACATATTTATAGTTCAAGCAAGCAATTTTACCTTCAACACGAGCTTGTTTAACTTTTTGCAATTCTTCCTACTTTTTTGCATACTCTTTTTTGGTCAAGTCTTTAGTAATCCAAATCTTTGGTCTTTTCAAGATACTTTTTTTGTTCCAAACCTTATCTCTTCCATGCCAATCAGTAAACTTAAAAAGAATTTACCGAGGTTTATCCCTCTTAGGACTAAGCCTATTTGCACTAATTATCAAGGTAGAATAAATGTGCATTTTTTTTATAAAGAAATTTGGCATGACCTACAAAAGATTCTCACCCTATTCCTCAGGAATTTCCACAATTCAAAGATTTTGAATCTTGTCACATTTTTCTTTGTCTTCACGCATTTTTTTGGTATTGCTTTTAAGCTTGAGTGAGTAGTTGTTATTTTTGATTTAAGGGAATCCAATTTTGACTGCAAAGTATGCATGTTAGTCTGAACTTGAGTTGATTTGACATTTGACAATGAATCTTTCAACTCTATAGTGGTTGGAATGGCTTGTACCTTTATTACTACAGCTTCAACTATGGATTCCAATTGCACAATCTTGGATGCCATGGAGTTCAAAGTTGCAACCATGTTATTCCATTCTTCTCATAAAGTCATAAATCCTTCCATTGAAACCCTACTTTTTGTATGTTTCCAAACTACTTGAAATGGAATATGTTGCTTTCTACTCAACCTACTCAGCCTTGGTATACAAATGGGTGAAAATTAGATCTACGATCCACCTAATTGCCTAAATCGGCAATCCCCAAAAGCCCAGATTGTTGAGTCGCCAAAACCCACATCAATAAAATGCTGAAAGCCCAAATTAGATTTGGAATCCACCAAATTGCCAAAAGCCCAAATACTAAATAAAACACTTTTGAAATTTGTTCCAAAGAATCTACGTGAGCCGCAAACCCTGAATCCATGAGTTCCTGCAAGCAAACCAATGCCTTTCAAAATTCTTCTCAAGAATTTGTGTGAGTCACAAACATTGTATCCTTGCCCACTCAAACAAAATTTTGTCAAAAAAATACAAAATAACATTAATCATGGTACAAAAACTAGAAAGCAATGAAAGACACAAGAATCATATTGCTAACAGAATTATTTAGCATTATTTAATAAAATTTTGAACGATAGAGAAATGCCTAAAAGCTAGAGAAAAATGTTCTTTTCATATATAAAAACAAATATGTGCAAAACTGTGCAAACTTTAAGGAAATCAAGCATATGGGCCATACCAATAAGCTTTGGGAGAGAGTCATAGAGAAGTGTCTTAGACTGGAACCAATAGTATTAGAAAATCATTTTGAATTTATGTCAATGTCAAGAGATCAAATATAGATGTTATTTTTTAATACAACAATTAATGGAGAAGTTTAGGAAACATACAGAAAATCTACAAAGAAAAATCATTCTTAATGAATATGTTAGAAGTGATTCAAGACATATATGAAGGAGCTACTATTGGAATGGCATGTTGAATAATTTCTGATTTTTCAATCACAATAGGCTTGCATCAAGGGTCTGCACTTAGCCTTGTTTGCTATTGTTATGAATGGACTAACTAAAAAATACAAGATGAAAGTGGTGTATGTTGTTTGTAGATGATATTTTGTTGGTAGATACATCTTGAGCAAAGATTGCTACTAAAATAGAAAAATAGAGATAAAATATAAAATCATTGTCATCATCCTAGTCTTCTCCCAACTACATGGAGTTAGCTATATGGATTTTCTTCTACCATTCACTTTTATTAAGAGCCAAATAAATGGTAAGACCCAAACCCTGATGCATTTCATTATATTTGCAAGCCATGCATGTTGTTTTCCTTCAACTTTAATAAAGTGGCCTATTCTAATAAGTACATTCTCTAGTCTTCTTAGTACATGACTAAACCATTTAAGATGATTTTCCTTAATCTGTTTATCAATGGGTGCTATTCCAAAACTTTCCCAAATAAGAAAGTTATTAATTTGATTTTTCTTAGTCACAGTCAACATGCACCATAGCATTAGCATCTTTGCCATGTATATGTGTTGAGCCTATTACTTTTTGATAAACTAGCATTTTGCACCATAAAAGGTTACATGTCTAATAACAATTCTATAGGACTTTCCTTTTAGCTTAGCAAGGATTCTCTGATCACATAACACACCATTGGCATTTCATCATTTCATCCAATCAGTTTTAATTCTATTTATCACATCATTGTTAATCTCACCATCCATTTGAACAAGTGATCCCAAGTATTTGAATTGTTTACATTGAGTAACTTTTTGGTTTTGAAATCTACTTGTCATGTCTTAATTACTTGCTGTCCACTAAAAACACATTTCATATAAACTGTTTTACTTCAACTAATCCTCAACCATTTTGATTCTAGGTTGTTTATCCAAATCTCCAATTTTGCAGCCAAGATTTATTTAGATTTATCCATTAAAACAATATCAGCAGCAAAAAACATACACGAAGGGATATCATTTTGAATTTCTTTGGTTAGCTCATCTATAATAATGGTAAATAATTAAGGGCTTCAAGTAGATCTTTGGTGTAGCCCTACCATCACGGGAATGTTTGTAGTCTCTTTACAAATGGTGTGATTATGAGTTGTTGCTCTATCACACATATTTTCGATAGCCTTTATGTACCCAACATGAATATTCTTTTTATTTAACATCCACCAACTAATTTTAAAGGAAACTCTATCATATGCTTTTGTCAAGCCTTTATTGTTTTATAACTCTTTCCCATAACTTCATAGTGTGACTTATAAGCTTGATGTCTTCATAGTTCCCACAGTTTTGGATGTTTTCCTTGTTCTTGTATATAGGTACTGCAATGCTTTCTCTCTAATTATTTGACATTTTCATCTCCTCTTGATCTTGTTGAATAAATTTATCAAGTGATCCCTATATCTCACATACACTTCCATACCTTTATAAAGATACCATCTAGTTCAATCACTTTACCATTAGTCATCTTCATAAGGGCCTTCTTCACTTCAAAGGCATGTATATAGTTAGTCATTGATATGTTTGATTCAATGAATAGTGATCAAATATTAGTAATAATTCAAGACAAAAAAGTCCTTCATTGCAAATACTAGGATTAATACCCCAATCATATGATGAAATTGATAAGGATATAAGCACTAGGATTGAGGTGGAATGGTCACAATGGAGGCAAACTAGTGGTATTTTATACAATGATAAAACGATCCCAATAAAACTATAAGAAAAATTTTATATGGTAGTAATTAGACTTGCTATTTTATATGCGGTTGAATGTTGGGCTGTTAAAAAAAACACTAGGATTAACAAATTAGTATGGTTGAAATATGGATGCTTAGATGAATGTTGAATTTTACAAGAAGAGATAAATTATGTAATACAAATATTAGCAGATAAGCTACAAAAATGGGCTTTCAGATGGTTTCATTTTATTAAATATTGACCCTTTCAAGAAAGATTGCAACATCAAATTTTTAAGAAAGTTGCTAAGAGGAAGACCAAAAATGGCATGAGAACAAATGGTTGAAGATGGTGCGAATGAATTGCACTAGATAAAAATTTAATGTTTAATAGAGGTGAATGGTGAAAGAGAACTCATGTAGCTGACCCCATATTGGTCAGATAAGGTTAGGATGATGGTGATATTGATGATAAATTTTCAAAAGTTAGGCCCTTTGAGGAGGAACTGACTTGGACTTTTTTGCTAAAGGTTTTGTAAGAGACCCGGTATTTGATACCAAAGTGTTTTTCTTATTGTTTGGGATGCCCAAATTGTGCTTACCAACGGCAATGTAAAGTATGCCAGTTAAACTCTACTTGCGTTTATTCTTCTGCGGTATCTTTACTTTGTGCATTTGACTTTACTACATTGGTTGTTTTGTTTGTTTCTATGCATATATCGAGTGATATGTCTTTGAAGACACTGTCTAGTCCTTTTTCCCAATGTTGATGTTAAGGTTTTAGCTGACTATAGTTTTCCCAGTAAACAGAATTGGTCATGCCAAATGCGTCAGTTTCTGTAATATGTTAAAGGCATATTCTATCATTGTGGCTTTGTCATGCTTGCTTCTATCACGGGCCCCCGGCTTGTTTAAATAAGCCATGCTCTGTTCTGCTCGCCTACAGTTGTAGGCTATCGTTTGTGTTTTACAATAAAACAAGCCATTTGGGATTCTCTCAAAAATTATGCCAATGGGATCTATAAACAAACAGCCATAAAGAAATGATAGCTGAAAACAGAAAATACATAAAAAAAAGTCCTCAAAGACAAGACTCCTATTTTGTATGTGTATGAGGGTTGAGACCTCAAAACAGGCTTGACCATCATTCTATCGTACAAGAGGTGCGTTGTTCCAAGGCTCACTGCTGACATCACAGCCATCACAAGATGCTCGCTGCCTCAAAATCAATGGTTGGGCATCGTCATTGGTTGTTATGTGTTTATGTTTGGAAAGTTCAATAAAGTTCATTTTTTAATGTGTTCATTGATATCATAATTTGTTTCTGTTTTGTTTAACTGGTGAATTCAATGTGAAATTGTCAACTCAATATGAGATTCTCTTGGTATAAGTAGGTGTGCTATGTTTAGAGTCTGAAAGCAATTTGTTGAATTGTTGCATATATTCAGAAACGTAAAAGTTTACCGATTAAACTTTCAAGAAATATATTTCTTAACAACTTGTAAAAACTGTGGGTATTACCAATAGCAAACATGGCTTCAACAATGGGTAGTTGAATAACAGGATCTAATGATTCAGAGTTTCAATGCTCTTAATAGTTATAAGCAAGGAATTACAAAAATTTGAAGTTATGCTGATGGGAATTGTGGTTAGAAACAATCAGAGACGGGGGTTTTAAAACAAAGGTAGATCACTTAAATAATATAATGCCACTGCATCCAAGGGTATACATTGTTAGAGCAGGAATAATTTCATGTCATTTACGATTTGGAACAAGTTGATGAAAGGAAATAACATTTGAAGAAAGACAATGTGAATTGTGGATGAATACCACACATCTTACTCCGACGAGCTGCTACTCAGATGAAGCTGATGAGAAATAGTTTCTAATAATGTCAATGCATTTTTTCCAGCTTTCTTCATTTGTGTTGGGTCACTACATTGAAACCAGTTCTAAATTAATTGAATTGTACAATTCCTTTATAGGTCATTGGGTGTGCTAATAAATCCAAATTTGGTTTCAGTTTATTGGATGCTACACGATGCTCTATTTTTGCATGCCATTGGGTAATTGTCTAATTTCTTTAGGTTGCCATATTTTGTTCAAATGAATTCCTGATTTCCATTATGCTGTTTGTATTGTTTCACCATTAACAAGGAAATTTGCTTAAAGTTGTAAACATTTTATAGAAGATCGAAAAACTAGGGATGGATGATTTATTCATATGCCCTACATGGTCACCTTTAGCTTGATACTTTTGTTTCTCACAAACAATGTCAATGGCATCCCATCATTTCCTTAGTCAAGATGAAGAAATTGTATTCATTCTTAGGGTTTCTATTTATTCCAGTGTTTTCCTATGCTAGCATTTATTCTTATCTAATGTGAACCCATTGAGGTAGCTTTTGAATTTTTAAAGATTCTCGTTACAGGTTATGGTTGTTTACCTATTAACAGAAGTTGCAAAAAAGAAGGATTCTCGATGGTATCAATATCTGCAGCAATTGCCACGTTTATATTTGCTACTAGCCAGTTTTTCTGAATTTGAAGCTCAAGCATTGCAGGTTTACTTTTGAATGTTTTCTAAATGGTTAAGTAGAAAAAGTCATTATTGAAGAATGTCAGTGATCTATGAACATATTAATTGACCATCCATAAATTTTATTTAGATTGAAGATGCTGTAAGTTATGCTAAAGACATCAGGAAAAATGTTCATAGTGAATGGGAGCAATCCCAAGAGCTGATGCATGAAGTTGGCTTAAAACATCCATTCACGACTTTCAGATCATGGCTTTGGTCATTTTCCACAGTGAGAACTGGATTGATTCCTATATTCATATTTAATTTTCATGTCTCGTGCTGCAAAAAATTTTAAACATGATAAATATGCATTGTCTTTTTCTTACTGTTAAATAAATTTTTAATGTTTTAATTATATATATAGGTTTCTTCACGTACACTTCATGTCCCATGGGACACCGCTGGCTGCTTGTGCCCTGTAGGGGATTTATTTAATTATGCTACTCCTGGAGTTTCTAAAGAAACAACAGATAATATCAATTATAGTTCAGGTGATCACAAGAAGATGCTTACCTTCAAAAAATATAATGATGTGAACTGCGTTGAAGATCCAATGTTAAATAGAGAATTTTGTTTCAGCAATGAAAGTTCCCGTGACACTGAATGTATGGTCCCTAATGATCGGTTGACTGATGCCCATTACGAGGAAGAAGGTAGTGCATACTGCTTCTACGCTAGAGAGACATACCAGTATGGAGAACAGGTGCAGTTTGTTTTGTTTTTTGTTTTTAAATTGGTTGATTTAAATTGACTTGATTTTCCTGGTTAGGCTTTCAAGATGAAAATGGTATTGTAGTATACGTGAGTAATTGAATGTTAGAGAATGCCGCATGTTGATTTCTCAGATGATACTTTTTATATTTTGAAAAGTTGTGATTCTTGAATGAGAATCCGCATGATTTAACAATCAAATCGATTTTTTAAGATAATTATTACTACAAGTTAGCCGTTAGATTCAACAAAGCATTATTTTCGTAAATATTGGGAATGATAGAGTAAACCAACAAATGCCACAAGCTCAACAAATTCGAATCAAATGCAGAGACACGATAAAGCTAATTTACTGCCACAATTTTAAATTAAGAAAAAAAATAGGGTACCATAATTAGTCATTTTAAATTTGAAGAATGCCTTATTTTCAGGAAAAGTTTGTGAATATATTAGAGATAGAAGACATGAAAGCCATGTCTTTTCATTCCGTTCTTTACATATTTCAGAAATTAGAGGGCCTTGATGGTTGATGATCGACTCTTCTTTCCGATTTCCGTTATGTTAAACTCATATTTCTACGGCTAATCGGATGTTCCTCTTGAATTCACTATCAATTATTTTAGGATCTTCTTATTATCAATAAGCCAACTATGTGGTTCATTACCAATCATTTCTAAATGTTTTCAACAAACAAATTTCTTTGGCTTAATCATATGTGATATTACTTGTTCTCATACGTAGTCTAAAAGATCTGTTCTTTGTTTTCTATATACGTGCTTCCATACGTGCGTAGTATAAGGGAGATTGAGCCCGTGGGTGATGCGAAAAGAACTTTCGCCTTGTTCAACAATATCAATATTAATGTACATCCACGGGCTTTCAACATTTTACCAAGCCTTATGATTGAAATTTCAGCAAGACAGGACTATAAACCAGGTAGCTTATCAAAAAAAATTATTCCTTTAATCACTACTTGCAACCCATGATATTGTCTTTTTCAATAGTGGTTTGGTATGCTGTTCTGCCAAGTACTTTGCTAGAATGTAGGTGTTTCTGCTTGATGATCATTTTTAAAGCCATGTTATAAATTATGCCTTATAAAAAATATAAGTTGAATGAACCAAAATCATACAAACAGAGATTGAATAAAATTTAATAACACACTGTTTGGGAATTAATGAAAATTGCTTAGATGTCAATTTTTATTTTAGTTTCAGATATCAATAATGCAAACTCAAGATGCAATCTGACTTTGGGAGCTTCAGCAGGGCATGCTACAATACCTCAGGATACCCACAGGATGCTCTGAAAAAAAAAAGTAAAAAAAATCTAACCAGCTGTAACAGTCAAAATTAAAGTGTAATCCTTAATTTTAATTTTTATGAACAAGTAAAAAAGGATTATATTAATAAAATAATATTTGAAGTGCAATGAGATTAGTCTTGAGATCTTTATAATCAAATTCCTAATGAAAAGTTTAAAAACACAATAGTCAACTAAAGGAACCAATCTAATCATAATTTCAGTAACAAAATTTATAATTATGCAAGGCTCAAAGACTTAGTGTTATGGTGAGAATTGACATGACCAACTCACAACATCTTATATGGAATATCATGTCTTCTTTTCTAATATCACTAACACAATAGAAGGTAATGCAACATTGTTTGTAGTCATAAACAATTTGAAGATGTATCTCCAAATCAAATGATGACCTCTTTATCATATCAACGTAATGACCTAGCAACGAAAGTAATACTGAAGTCAAGAGAAAGCAATTTATAACTTATATGTAGCAAAAAATGAATGGTGTTGAGCTATCCAAGGATGCCCAAGTATGTTGTTTACACTTTGACACTCACAAATAATCATAAAAAATGCTTTAGATTGCATCGAATCTCTAATAGCAAAAGGCAACCTAATGGAACCTACAACTTCAACTGGAGACCATTGAAGGAGATGAGGTTTGTGTAGGTTTCATTGAATATTACCTGCTCTTGGAGACTAAAGCGTCTGATAATAGTCCAAGTGATTATGTTAGAGCTAGCACCATTAGCATCTGTTGCAATCTTGATAGTTATGTATGTAGGTAGCTGACAAACCTCACTTGTTGTGAGATCAGTCTTGATGTTTTTGCCTCTGAAGTTAAGGCAATCAGTGTCATAGCGAGGTATATGCAAGAAAGATGAGATGACCTCTGACTTAGCTGGAATGTCATTGGGTGCTGTAATCTTCTTCAAAATGTCTGATAATGCAATACGATATTTATTTGGAAGCGCATACTAAGTCATAGAGTGAGAGGTTAGTTCCCCTGGACCTCAAAATGCTTGTCATTTCTTGAAGAGCCTTGTTCTCCACCACTTGGGTTTTTTTGGGATGAAGGTAAAATGGAAATAGGTTGGATGAGATTTGAGGTAAGGGGTAAATTGCTTGATGAAGGAGCATTTTGAGAGGTTTGGAAAGGAACCTTCTTATTGGTCTTAGAAGATCGTTTGGGGAGTTCAAGAGTTTTACCTTTCCTGTTGTTTTGTTGAGCGTTATGCAATTGACGACTATAAGTGAGGACTTGAACTTGGAAAGGTAGCATAGGCCGAGTTGATACAATGGGAACATGATGATATGACATTGGGTCAGGTGATGTGTAAACAAGGACTAAATGTGAATAGGCATGTGGGGTGATAGCAATAGGTGAATAAGGTGATGCAACTTGTTGAACAGAGGGCTGAATAGATGAGGGAAATGAAGCAGGCAGTTGTTATGGTAAGGAGCCATATTTATGTGATATGGTTCTTTAGGTAGACAAAAAGGAGTATTGGGAATATGGTTCTATGAGGAATTTTAGTACTGTGCCATGTTTATATGGTAAGACTCCTTGGGAGGCTTCAAAGATAGTGGAAGTTTGAGAATTGGCTGTGTTGGTATACTGAGAAAGATGTATGACATATGGTTTTTGATGAGGCTGAAAGAGTGGAGAACGTTGAGGCTAATTTACGAGTTGATAAGGTTTGTTATGAGTGTCGTTGTTCTGATCTTTTTTGGTGAAAGGCAGAAACAGTATTTCTGGTCCCAAGTGGATCTTGGAAGATTTGTAGTTGTTGATTGCCAGGGTGAATAGGATTGTCTTCATAAAAAATAATTTGTCCTTAATCAATCGAATTTTGTATGTCATCTTGAAGGTTATGGCAACTATCTGTATCATGTCCTATTATCTCATGGTAGTAGCAATATTTACGATAATCATACCACTTAGACGCTTCAAGAGTCCTTTTTGATGTTGGGAAGGATCCATGGCAAGAAGTTGCATATGCCTAAACCTTACTTTAGTCTGATTAGACATTTGCTTACATTGAAAATGTCTATCTCGGAGCAAGTTGTTGAGTAGTAATGAGTGCTCCATGGGGAGCTTAGTGTATTTTCTCCTATTCTTGAAGACTTTGCATTGTTGATTGGTGTTGGAAGAGGAGGCACCGTTAGTTCATCACTAGTTGGATGCTTGAGGTGTTGAAGCAAAAATAGAAGAAACACCTTTAGCGGTTGGTTGTGCTTTCTCTTGTTTATCCATTTTATTAGCTTTATTTATAATCACAAGGAACTGTTGGTCACCACGTTGAAGTGTTGCTTCTTCAATTTTTCTGGTAGCTAAGATTTCATCGTTCAAAGTAAGACCTAGGGTAAGCCACCTTTTTTGGATGTACTCAATGATTGCAGCTTTAAAGATATCTTGGAGTTGATGTTCACCCAGATGATAGGGTAGCGTAGTTGAAGCAATTGTCCATCTTGAGATGAATTTGTCTATTGGTTTATTTGTAGCTTGTTTCACAGAGATAAATGATATGATATTAGGGCTTTGTGGCATGTTGAACTTAAAATGTTCCACAAAGGCTACAAAGAGCTATTCAAAAGATGCAATAGACCCACTAGGCAAGGATCTGTACTACTCAAGCACCCTTATAGAAAGTGAGTTTGAAAAGCACTTGAGGACTATGTGAGGCTAAGGGGACACCAACATGCATTTGTTCCTAAATGTCACTATGTGGTTCATAGGGTCACCAGTTTCACCATTATATTTGGTGAATGTAGGAAAAGAAATGCCTTTAGGTAGAATGGACATAGGGGGACAGTTTGATTGATAGGGTCATTCAGCACTTGGTCTAGAGAGATGGGTGCTCATTCTTGCATGATGTTGTCACAACAATTGCCATTACCATGGAGCAGTAAGCATTAGAATTGTTGAGCTTATTTTTGGGAAAGGCTCATAAGATCCTCAATAGAAAGATTGATTAATTAGAACAGTGAGGTTAAGATGAATCAATTGCGCTGTTTAGACAAGAAGTATTCTTAACAAGCTTGAAAGGAAATATTGTGGATGTACATTGAATTTTGGTTCCTAGTAATAGTTCTCTTGAATGTGAGTACACAAAATGAAAAGCCTAGGTAAAGAATGAAGCTTACTAAAGTAAATTGTTTGTGGAAATGCCTGAAAGGAGTCATCTTATTTTAGCTAGGGTTCTGAAAATGATTTTTAATGATAGAAATTTTAAGTATTTTAACAGCTCAAAAGTTGTTTAGCAGTCAAACATACAACCTTGTTGGGCAAACTTCAAGGAATCGACATGAAGAGCCAGATTTTGAGCCAAATTCGATTCTATAAGATACGCTAATGCAACATTGGATAGTTAATCAGCTTCAAGAAAAGAGCTTGTGAGGTGATAATCTGATTTGAAAGATTGTTTCTTCTTATTAAAGCTTATCAGCTAGGTTTTGGATCAGCAAAGATTGATTTGTAGAGCTGAAATAATCGGTTCTAGCTTGTAACAAGATCAACATTAGTACAAACACTTAATCGTAGATTATTGAGTTAAAACCTTATTAGTAGAAGCTCATTGAATTGAGGATTTGGAGTAATATTAGTTTTACAAAATGAAGCTTATCTACATCATCTTGTGGAGTTGGAATAGTTTGTAGAACCAAATATTGATTTTACAAAGACCTTTTAAATTAGTTCTGCAAACCACATTGACTTTATCAGATATGTAGAGTCAAAAGGGATTCTACAACTAAAGACTCAATTAGCTTTATAAACCATGTCAACTTGTAAAATTAGGAAGGATTAGTAGAACCAAATATTGGTTCTACAAGTTGGTTTTACAAGAGAGCTCTAAAATAGTCCCATGATCCACGTCAGCTCTTGGTCAGTTAGTTTGTAGAATTGGAGAAAGTATGTAGAACCAAATATCGGTTCTACAAAGAGCTTCTAGATTGGTTCTACCATGTCAATCGACTGGAGGCTAAAGATTGGCTTTACATTATCACAAGATTTGATTTTATAAGAGAATGTCAAAGTTTGGTTTTATGGGTAAAACCCATGTGCCATGTAGATTAAGGAAAGCTTGTTTTAAATTCAGTGTACCAAGAGGTTAAAGAATTGATTCACAGAAGTTTTCATTGTCACCCACATAAGATTTAAGAAAGTGAGCTTTGCAAAACTAAAATTTGGTTCCAAGAATGCTCTTCTAAATGGTTCTACAAGCCACATCAGCTCTTGGTCTAGACTAGGTTCATAATTGGTTCTATGAACATAAAACTAAATTGGTTCTACAAGCCCTATTGGAGCTTTGAAAAGACATAAAATGCTTCATTTTTCGGCTTTGCTACATTAGCTTTGGAAAAATGACTAAACTCATAGGACCAATCCGAGCAAGCTTCAAAATGGTTCTATGAACCATGTCAACTTTTATATATCGTGGGTTTGTAGAAGGAAGCCTGAATTGATTCTACTGTGTCAATATTGTAAGATGAAGCGTGTTCTATGAAGAAAATAGAAGTGTGAAAAGAAGCATAGCTCGTAGAACCAAATTTTGGTTTTACAAGCACACACATTTTTTATTCTACCACGTTAGCACTCGTCAAGAATAGGTTTGTAGAACCAAAATTTGGTTCTACAAATAAGAGCAAAAATGGTTTTACTAGCCATGTCGGAACCAAAAAGAGCTTTATTTCAAAAATGAATATATTAGGCCAACAAGAAGTTATGGATTTCATTTATGCACATGCTTATTATACTTTTAAATCCAGTTCAACGTATTAAAGATTAAATAAGAGAAGTTTAAGAAGCTAAAAAATATAACACGGCTAGTGGAACCAAAAATTGGTTCTATAAAGAAGCTCTGAAATGGTTCTTCTACATTAGCTAAATAAGTGGGTGAACTTGTAGAACCAAAATTTGGTTTTACGAATGAGCTCCAAAATGGTTCGACGAACCATGCTAGCTTATCTATAGTGTGGGCTCGTAGAACCAAAATTTGGCTCTACGAGCAAGCTTATAATTGGTTCTATGAACCACGTTAGCTCCAAAAATATGAAATTCTTTCCAAAAACTCAGACATGAGGTCCACTATATATTATTCTGCACATGGTTAATTATAGTTTTAATGCAGCTCAGCTAAGCTTGATGTAAGAAAGAGAACTCAAAAAGGCATGTAAACTCAAGATAGAAGAAGAGTTTGTAAAACCAAAAAATGGTTCTATGAATTATTTTTACAAGCTAGCTCCAAATCCATTCTACCACTTCAGCTTATGATAAAAGGAAGAAGTTTGTAGAACCAAAAAACAATTCTATGAACTGGTTCTACAAGCTATATTGAGGTGCGAAAGAGCTCTAATTTAGAAATTCAAACACAAGACCTACTACAAAGTAATGAACTGACTTTAGGCTTGTGCTTAGTCTCAATCTAGCTCAACAGGCCAGCAACTAACAAAGAGGGAATTAAGAGATATTGAAGCTTAATCAAGAGTCACAGAAATTGAAGTTTTGTAGAACCAAAAAGTGCTCATGGATTTTACATAACGATCAAGTTTGAAAGTAAATAATTGCATAAGAGCTTGACATTAGTAAAACTGATTGTGAAGCAAGCTCTCTTTCAAAGTCATACAAACAAATAAAGCTTAGCATTGATCCTATGAAGTGATTTGAACTTCAATTGCCATGTCAGTATTAATAGAATGAATATTGAAGGAGCCTATTTTGTTACAGCAAGTAGAACCAAAAAGTGGTTCTACTTATATGCTATATCAACTTAATCACTCTTAATCATTTTAAGATAGAATTAAGAGCTAGATTAACAAAAGGTAGGTCAAGCATTAATATAGAATGATTTGTACCAAGGCTTGCAGTGATTTAATAGCATCAAAAGAGTAGCTCAGTGAATTCAAAAGCTTACGACATGTGTCAGAAGATGGTTCAAACAATCTGTCTTTGAGCAAGTGAATTAAAAATAAGCTTTAGGTATTAATTGACAATACTAATTGACAATACCATGCTAGATTTTGAATAACAAAGCTAGTAGTAAGCAAAGCTGAGCATTGAAGCAGAGCAAGAGCCACACTACAATCACAGAGAAAAACTCCCTTGAAGTTCTTTGAATTTCAGCTCAAGATGTCTCACAAAGAAAGAGAATAAGCATTGTAGAAATTCCAAGATATTGATACTTTCAGCTTTTCAGATTATCTTTAGCATTTCAAGCTCAATATATACTAGTTATGACAATGGATTGATGTTGGGTGCTTGGTTTTGAAGATAGAAGAGAGAGAATTATTCAACTTTGACGAAGATCATGACTTGATTGAGAAAACAGAGTTCTAAGCTTTAGAGTCAATGGAGGATTGGCGAGAAGTCTATGAGAAGACAAGCCCCCACAAGCTTGGTTTCAGACATGGGGTAAACATTATAAGGGATTTTGTAAATCACTTGATAACTAAAATTGTCTATGAAAAGGATAAGCTTTGCTTTATAGGAAACATAGAGTGCTTCATTGATATCGGTGTAAGAAAAGCTTATGAGCTCTACGACCTTATTGGATCTCATGTCACGGAACTGGAATCTTGAAAGTTTAATGAATAAGTGCTTAGTGGTAGATTTTGGGCACATCTAGAGACAAAGGAGGTTTTCAAGCTCCTTCCAGCACAACTTACTAAAGCTTGGGGATATCAAAACACCATTCTGAGGCTACAAACCTTAGGTTCCTCCACGAAATTTTTATTTCAGCTTTGAATTTTTGTTCAGGATGTAAAATAAATCTTCTTGTTAATTATCATGTGTGGGCCTGGGTGGCTTTAGAAAATAAGAAAAACTTTTTCCTTGTACCATATATATAAATGATATATTGCAACATAGCTTAGCAGAGATTCATGAACAAGGGGCTGGGTTAAATTTAAGTTCATTTGTGATAGACTATTTATTAAGTGAGCTTCTAGAGCCAGAAAGAACAGCTCCAATTTTCACTGGATATGCACCACAACGTAGAGCTCATCTTGAATGTCCTTGCTATGACTTCTTTTCAATAATTTACCAAAAGAGCTATTTTGATGCTCAAGCCTTAAAATTTTTGATGAACTGTGTTTATCCTCATTTGTTTAAGTTCATACTAGGAGCTTTCTCACCACCGATAGATCAACAAATTATCAATGAAATCAAGAATAAATGCTATGGAGCCATTTTTCTACATGCCTATTACACTTACATATTAATAGCAGGATTTGAAGGGCAAACATATAAACTTCCAAGATTTGTAGCTCCATACTTAGTAGCTTTAGAAGTGGGAAGACAAATGTGGGAGAGCCCTTTGAGGCATAATTATAAGCATAAGGAGCTCCTCCCATTCCAATTTGGTTTTTGAGAATTCAACAATGTAGGGCATCTCAAAGGGATGGCTAAAAGATACAAAGAGTAATGTGATTTGCATGTAGCTCCTAAAAGAATATATTCAGCTACAAAGACTCAGAAAGTTCATCAACTTGATGAGATAGATGTGGTATATCAGAAAGCTATAGACAAGAATGTTAACCAACCCAAGGATGAAGCACTAAAGTGGCTGAGGAAAAGTCTATCGATGAAGCTTCCTATTTCAGCTTGTGATAAACCAACTATAAAGGTTTGCAGATGGATGGAGAGTAAAGACCATCCTTTGGCAAGGGTCTTCCCAAAGGAATATTTAACTTTATTGAAAGAAAATTACTTCTCATGGAAGCCTGGGGATCTTGAGGAGGCCATGCCTGATGAGAGATTCTTACTCAATGACACTGAATATGCAAGGGTAAAGGCAGCCAGAAAATAAGGATTGAAAGGATAAAAGCCAATAAAAAAAAGCATCAACAAGAGCTCTTCAAGTAGCAACAACAGCAGGAGCCACTTGAACAACAAAGGTTATAGGAGCTATAGTAGCACCAACAAAAGAAAAGGAAAAGCTCATCATTAGTTTTAACAACTTTGGATTTTTCCTCAGGCTATTTGATGAAGGAAGCAGCTTGGTCTTTCAAAGTAAAAGAAAAGGAAGGAAGAATCATCCTCAACTAGAAGCTCTAGACCAAGCCAGAAACAGAAGCAAGTATTATCTTCCATTATAAGAAAGATGATCCTCAAATAGGAGGCCAAAAGCTAGTAATGTCCCATCAAGACATGTCAGAAATCATAGCTACTTTGATCAGAGATGTGGGACAAGTTGCTGACAACAGAATAACTAAGCTCAAAGAGTTTCTAATGCAAAATGAGCAAGAAATAGTCAGATTGAGAGAAGAAGTAAAAGACTCCAAAGATGTAAATGAGCAACTCAAAGCTACAATCATAATTAAGGAGTCACTGCTATAAAATAAAGAGCAGGCTATGGCACAGTTAGAAGAAAAGTTGGCTGTTGTGAGCTCCGAATTAGAACAAGCCAAGAAGGTCAAAGCTTCAGATCACTCTTATTTGTTGCAGCCCAGTTTCCAGGAGTTGATTGTTGAACTTAGCTATAATAAAGAATGGATGCAAGAAACTTAGGTTGAGATTGAAGAACCTAAGAGAAGCCAAACCGTTTTTGCCCAAATGGTTCATAGAGCTCAGAATTTGGTTAGAATTGCTACAAAAAAAGAGAAGCATTTCCACCATATAAAAAGGATTTTTTAGACAATATGATGATGGTAGTTGCAAGAATAATGACAGAGGTTAATCAAAAGAAGTTAGAGCTGGAACAAATTTGTTCAACCACATGAGCTTCATTAAATGAGCTAACCGACTGATTAACCAAATTGGGTGCCACTGAGGTAGGAGCAGAAGAAATTATCAAGAAGCTTGATAATATTGATTCAACTACATTAAATCAGGCCATAAAAGTTTTACTCAATCATGGAAGATTAGCTCAACAGTTTTCAATAGAAGGGCTCCAAATTCAGGAGATAAAGAAGGCTTATCAAGTACTTGGGCAACTGTCTAACGGTTTACAGAGCTATGAAGAAAACCTAAAATTAATTAAGCCATGATCTTATAACTGCTGTACCTACTAAAAGCTACTATATAAAGTTTTGAGCAGATTTGTAAAGAAAAGGAAAAGGGGAGGAATAGAAGGCACTTTTTGGAAAAGCTTGTAAAGACTATTTTTCTTGATGACATTTTAATCAGGTTCAGCTTATCTCTGTTAGTTTTCTCCCAATTTACATTAGAAATAGATAGCTTTCTTCATTTGTTTAGCATAAATTTTGCATAGCCACATTCAAGTGAATGACAGGCTTTGGAATAAGTTATTTTCTCAAAACACTGAGATTTAGCTTGTTCTTGTTATTCTGATTGAGCAAGATAGCTTCTTTAAGTGTTAGTTTTGAATGAGTTCAGGATAGAATTGAGCTTCATAGTTTTTAATGCAATTTTGAGCTTCATGAATAATTTTTTGATCTCAGATTTTTGCTCTGTTTAGCATAACGTTTGTGAAATTTAGCTTTGGGAAGTTTGTTGGCAGATAGCTCAAAATGAAACAATGACCTGTTCTATAAAACTTTTTGATTCAGTCTTAGCTATATAGAATTTTGAGTTAAATGAGTAAAAAACTATTGATATTCATCATTATGTTGAGGGATAACTAAAAGGGAAAGCTAACAATTATTGACAAAACAACATTTTCTTTGAAATATAGGATTGATGATATAGATTTAGCCATAATTAAATCAGCAAGAGCTATTTGGAGGTATCCATGCCTTGGTGGAACCAAAGATCAGCAGCCACCTAAAACGAGTTATCTAAACTGTCCTAGTGTAGTGTCATGATTCTGCACCAACACATGGCTATAGCCTTATCTGTCTTATCTTCATTTCTGTGAAGTAGAGGCATCATGTCTGTGAGCAAGGCTAATAGCTGTGGGTTCATGCCAGAAAGATTGGCTAAATGCTGACTAGAAGGGGAAGATTGGCTTATAGGTCATTGTTTAATGGGATTGGCAAGGTTAAATGATGGCAAATGGGAAATTTGGTTGGGGAATATTTGGCTGATATTATGCAGAGAATGGTGGGACTGTTGCAAATGTAGGAATAGGCATGGAAGGGAATGGTGGTAATGTAGGTTGAGGTTGAGAAGCAGAAAATGCAATTGACGCTGGGTGAATGTTTGTAAGAATGTTTGGGGATTGCTTGTGTTATTTGGTGAGAAAAAGTTGTAAAGGGGGAGATCATGACCTAAAGCTAGGTTGGTGAATGGTTGGGTGTTTGGAGCAAATGCTGGATTTGTAGGAAGGGGATTGTGAGCAACTAAAACATTAATGTTGTGTATCTGGTGAGACCTTGGAAGATTGGAAATGGGATTGAGAATAATGTTGGGATTATTTTCTTCCTCTAACCATGGGCTGTCATCATTTGTTAGATGTACATCATCTAAGTCAAGATCAATGCTAGGTTTAGTCATCCTAGTGATTGAGATGTTGGGATTAAATGGCTGATCTAGGATATTATTTATTCTTGCTTCTTTGATTTGCAGGTGGATATTCTCCTGAATCTTTTCCTATTCCATGATGAATTCAACAATCTCCTTTGCTTCACTATGATTCAATTCAATTGGTTTGTCTGGATTGGGAAGGAAAGGAGGTAGATTGCTAGCTTAGAACTCATAATAAAAAAATTTATAATGTATTTGAGGCCATACTAATATATGTTTTCCCATCAAATACATACAAATTCATTTTGGTAAGGCATGTTGCTTTGTTTACCTTCATCTCCTTGTAAGTTTTTAAAGTAAAAATGCTCTAACATATAAAGCATAAAAAACATGTTATAAGGTCCATGAGGACGTTATTAACTAATTTATTTTTATCCCCATACCTTAGTGCAATTTGTTTTCCCAACATTTGCATTACCATATGCAAGTGTTGGTCGTCCAAGTAGGAGTGTGCCCCTTAGGTTATACTTTGAGGTTGTATGCATAATTCAATCTTTTAGGATAATTCCAACTTCATTCAAATGTCCTAGGATCCTTTTGGCATACTTCCTCAGGTTCTGGCTTGCACTTGGGACTCAAAGTGCAAAGTGTAATATTTGTTTGTTTGTTTGTTTTTTTTTTTTGTGGGGGGTGGTGTTGTGTGCGTGCACATGCTAACTACCCTACATCAATGCACCTCCTGCATCAACGTAGGGGTGCTAACACATCCCCTTGGCAAGCTTGGTTTGCTTGACCTTGGTTCGTGTGTGCCCAGGATTAGTTTGGGTTGTGTTGACAAGCCTCCGTTGGCACGTAGCTGTTGAAGAACCCGTTTCATTTCTACGTGAAAACTATAAATACCCAAGGTAAGTTCTTTCACACAATAACTTTATACATAGACATTTTCTTGGGTTTTTGGCATTTGTTTTGGGTGAAGAGTTGTTCCTCCCTTGGGTAAGTTGATTCTTTTCCTTTTTATGTGTGTTTTGAGTTGCTGCTTTCACAAGTGCAGCTAGACTTTGTTAAGTGCTACAATGCTTACATGTCCTGGAACCATTTAGTGAGTGTAGAGTCAAGTGTTTGCATAGTGAATAAAGCTTATGGTTTTCCCTTGTTCTACTGTTGATACCTTAAACATTAAAACAAAACATTAACAATAATAAAAAATATTTATTTAATGTCTGTTTTCTTAAGCTGCCATGATTCATCCTTTCCCAAGGAGGTCATAACTGTACAGCATGGTGTTGGGCCATTGAGGTTGTGACTAAGAGCCATTTTTATTGTGTTTCAAGTATGGTGTTGCACTTGTCCCCAAGAGGTATTGCAACATGAGCATTGTGCCTATCCCCAAAAGGGATTACAATGCATGTGTGTTATTTCTTGTTTTGTTTCTTATAATTGTAGAACCCATAAAAAGTATAAAACATAAAATTATAAATATTCTCTTTATCTCTCACTATGCCAACACGGGTTTCATTTGTATTATATGTATTATAATCTCTATTGTATTTCTTGAACACAACAATATACATGAGTGTTTTTGGCAACTCACCCAACATTATCTTCAAAGCTTATGACTAGATTGCATTGTGATTTGTATGATAAATCCCATTGGTCCAAAACTGGCAGGACCCCTATCATTGACAAACCAACAAATTACTAATAAATCTATCATCTCATTGCTAGATTAGAACAGTCAGATTAAAGGATCCATTTTGAAATTAAATTTCATCAACAATGAAATTTTCTTTTTTTTAAAACAAGTAAAAAGAAATTATATTAATAAAATAAGATTTGAAGTACAATGAGATTATTGTTTCATCCATAGCTTGCATTTTTTTTATCAAAATGTTTTAAATCATACTAGATTCATCATCAGTTGCAATGGGATTAGTTATGGGATCTTAATGATCAACCAAGATGACAGTATCAAAATTTTAATGAAGTATAAAAATAATATTCATCTCAAGGTATCAATCTAATTTTAACTTTAAAAATTGAAATTATAATTATGTAAGACTCAAATATGCAGGCCATGGTAAGAAGCTTTTTTTTCCAACCAGCTAATCTTTGAGCTATTGACTCTAAAACCCAAATCCATAATTCTGACTTATTTCTTCTTAAAAGTAAAAGTGCACCCAAACATTTGCTTGGAAGACTATCCCATTCACATTTTAACATATTTGAAATATCTTGCTTACTAATCTCTAAAAAATGAAAAGGAAACAAAATGTTTTTATCAAAATTAATTTTTGTCCTTGAAATTTTCTTGTTACCTTTTTATAAAAATGAAAATACTTTTATCAATTTTTGCCTGGTAAGCAAGTGATGTTTAGATCCCAAAATTTGTTCATATTTTTATGCATTGTAGCCAGCTACCTATTGAATATAGACTTGCTTGCAGCCAAGCTATATCATGACATTGTCTAATTATTGGAAAAACCATTTTTATTGGTAGTAGGTTTAGTCATATCACATTTGCAACAAGTTAAAATGTTATAAGTCATTATCTCGTAATTTAATGAATGCAAACAGCACCAATCAATGATACCTTGCCAGTGAGAGTTTGTTGTTGATTTGATAGGGCAGAAAAATATTCCAAAGTTATTAACATCTTAATTTTCGATTTTCATTTTAATGTATGAAAAAGCAGGTTCTTCTGTGCTATGGTCAATATACAAACATTGAGATTCTTGAACACTATGGATTTGTTCTTCATAATAATCCTAATGAAAAGACCTATATTGATTTGGGTGGTGACTTGTTGAATGTGGCTGCAAGACATTGGAAAGATGATCAACTTTACCTACAATGGAATGGAGAGCCTTCTTTTGCCTTGTTAGCTGCTTTACGGTTGTATGTAGCCCCCCCAAAACTGCGGAAGGAACTTGGGCATCGACTGTTTTCAGGATTGCCAATATCTCTTGAACATGATAAGATTCTGACCAGATGGCTTGAACAGAAATGTGCAGATATAATTTCTAAGTTCATGACAACCGTCTGTGAAGATGAATCTCTTCTAGAAATTATTGACAAATGTTTGGCTGTTAATGGCAAAGATTTACTTCAAAATATTCTTCATGAAATAGATGGAGCTGGTCACGAAGAGGGGTTCATAATTCTAAGTTCATTTCCCAGATGGTCAAAACTTTCTTCAGGAGGCCGGAATCATGTAATTGGTCAACTTATTACATTTTCTAAGATGAATGTTTCCCCTAAACATAAATATGGTGGCCATCTTAATAAGCTTCCTAGTGCTTCATTGAATAGATGGAAGCTGGCCATCCGGTGGAGATTGGAATACAAGATGGTTCTCCACCGATGTTTATCATACTGTAATGCTCAATATTGAGTTTCTAGAGCACAATGCGAGTGTGAGCCACCAACTCTCAATCTTTCCACTACATAGCCTACAAAGGGAAGATTGTGTGGGATATTAAGTATTTGATCTCATGTATATAGTTTAAGAAAACTTGAAATGCATGCAATATTTTATCCTTCCATTGCAAGGAAAAATCTTTGTTAAGGGTTTTACTGATTTGCTTCGAGAATTTTTGTTTGTTTTCAGGCTCCCAATTAAGCCACCACCTGATTTTAAATGAAATCATTTTATGATAACTTGTATCATTCTTTCTAAAAGGTTATTCAAACCTTACAGCATTTTGTAACGAGCGAATGTTTAAGATTCAAACAAATTCAACGCTCTCTCTGCCTTTTTTCGCCTGTTCTCAAGTGGAATAAGTGAGTGTCGCTTCATGGCATGAGACTTTGGAGGCATCTCAAAGTTATTTGGACATATCACGTAGTGCGTAATCATGAAGCCTTGAAGATTTAGATAACATTGCAGACGATAGAAAACCAACATTCTTTGTAAACTTTGGTAAGGTATATGAGAACTCCCAGGTTACTTTCAACGACAATATAAATAAAGGCATCTCCAAAAGGTTTAAGTATGCTTCAGGAGGTAAGATGTTGAAAATCAGTTTAGGATAATAGTCTATACATTCCTTGGAAGGATACATGTCTATTCTTGTATAGGTGTTCGTGATTTCAATTGCTTTGAATATTAAAGAAATTTACTGAAGAAAAAATAGTAAAGCATGAATTTCCTTGGTGTTGAATTTGCATTATGCTAATGTTATAAATGGTTAAAGCATTAGATTGGTTTGCTTCTTGTCTAAGACATGAAATAGCTTACGAGTATATTTTTTAATTATTATATGAGGATGTTAAGTTTTATTTATTATTGTATGTCTTGAGAATATATGCAGTCTTGATTGTAAATATTTTAGATTCCAACTCAACAAACTTGTGTTTGGGCTATTACATTAAGGAAAATTTCATGTTGATTGATTGTTACAAAATTTCCATAATTCTAGAGGTTAAAAAATATAAGAATATAATTTAATCTTGAGCTTTAAGGAAGGAAATTTAGGTATTCCTCTATATTTTTTTTTTTTTTTGAATTTATTTCATTGAAGAGTATAGATAAAATGCATGCAAAGGAAAGGCATCTCCTAAAATGAATGTTAGTGATTAGTTTTTAAGTCTTATTCTTCTTTTGAGGCAAACATGTTTTGGAGCTAAAGGAACTATCCTCCATACCAAACATTAGATCAAAAGATTTATATAAGAATGACTAGAAGCATAGGCATATGAAGAGTTCATGTAGACTACGTAATCCCTATTATGGAAACGCATGTAGTTGGAGACCTAAAATCAAGTATATAGAAGGAAGCCTTATAAAAAGAATATAATTGTCTTATGAGGTGAGTGGGCAGGTGGAGGGAGTAAAAAATTCACATTTGAAAAGAGAGATCGAAAGGAAACTCATACAAATGCAAAGAGAGAGAAGAAACATCAAAATAAGAAGGAAGAAAGGCCAAAGAAAATTAGGGAATCCTCAACAAATCCTCAACATGTTTACATTCATATAACCAAACCTGAAAACCTCTCCACAAGGAAAGGGAAAAGGGATCAAAGAAGGCCTTGATTAAAAAGCAACAAAAGAGAAAACAAAGGAGAAAAATATTCGATGATTCAATTGGAGCATCAATTGTTGAATAATGTCTCCTTGAATTGACAAAGGGAGAACATTAGTAGGAAAATCTCTTTGAAGAATCACAATACATTAAAACTTCCAGATGTCATGAAGGATAAGGGGACAAAAGCAACACCAAGTATGAAGCAGAAATCCTTGAATTGAGGAGTGTCACCAAATAAAGCTTTCTCTAGTAATGGCTGAAACAATGTAAATACCTGCCACACCAAGTCCAAGAGTTGTGAACAAGGGGACAAGTAAAAAAACAATGGGTAAACATATTTTCCCTGTTGCAAATAGGACATCCAGGGTCATGACACCTAAATGAGAGCATCGGCTACCAATAGGTAAACCTTGATGAACCAAATACCATAAGAAATGTCTAATCTTTGAAGGAGTAGGGGTAGTTCAAATCTTCTAAATACGTTGCTTCCAAACTTGCATATTGTGATTTAACTTTTCAAAGATGGTTGAATCTTGGCCAAATACTAGTATTAAAACTAATAAGAGTATGCACCATCTTAGAACAATAAGGAAAAACTTGATGACCATTAGTCCAAGAAAAATCAAGAAAACCATTATGAGAATCTTGAATAGCTACGTTTTTGTTTAAGCTATCAAAAATATAAAAAAAGGTAGACTTTTGAGAAGCGTTGATACCATAAAGACATTGACATTTAAACCAAGTAATCCAACGATTATGTAAGCAAAAAGATGAAAGGGAGGAGAAGCCAAAGTTACCCCAAGTACTACAAAGGCGAGGATGCTTAATAGCCCAAGGTTCATTGGTAATGGGAAGCCACCAAGGAAAAATCTTATCAAGCATGAAGGAAGAAACAATAATATTATTGAAGTTCCAAAACTTGCTAATAAAATTCCAAGCCATTCAAATGTGCTTAATGACAGTGGAACTTGAAATAGTAACACCTTCTGGAAAAAGGATCCAGTTAAAAAGATTAGTATCTTTTCAATAATCACTATGTTTAGGCTTTCCCATCTGAATGCGCTTATGGAAAAGAAGCTTCCAAGGCTCATAACCAGATAAGCATTTAACCACCCACTTGGCATATAAACCAATACCTTGCTTATAGTTCAGAAGTCATAATCCACCATCCTCTTTGTGGGAGGTGCAAACATTCCAAGCAACACAACAAAATCCTTTCTTAAAATAGCTATTATTCCAAAGAAAATTTCTTACAAGTTGATCAATGTGACGATAAGCAAAAATACTAGGAGCCCAACATGAAGAATAATACACATGAGTAGCTTGGATGATATGCTTCTAAATAATAAACTTGCTAGCCATAAAAGGCTTCTTCTCCTTCTATTTGACAAGTTTTTTTTCAATTTTCTTCATAGTAACATCCCATAAAATTTTTGAAGATCTAGCAAAGGAAAAGGGAATGCCCAACAACTTGAAAACATTAGCTTGTTCTAAAAATTGTCAAGATTTAGATAAAGCCCAATCTTGAACCTCCTTATTGCAAAGATTGAAGATTTGAACCAATTAATTTGAGAGCCAGAGATCCTACAATATTGATCAACTTGATAAAAAAGATGATTAGTAATAACTTTGTCATTTTTAATCATAAAAAAGGCATCATTTGCAAAATGCATATTTAGTAAGGAAAGAACATTATTATCAATGAAGATGCCTTAAAGCAAATTTTGTTCTTGGTCCTTATGAATAGCATGACTTAAAAATTTAGCAACAAAGATGAAGAGATAAGAAGCAAGAGGGCAGCCTTGCCTAACTAAGTGCTCAAGCTTAAAACAATTAGTGAAGCCAACATTAGTAGCAACAAGGGCATTAGCATCTTCAAAAAGAGTCTCCATCATCCTAATAAATTTTTCATTAAAACCATATTTATAAAGGTAGGCAATAATAAGTTGCCATTCAATTTTATCATATGATTTAGCATAATCAAGCTTAAGAAAAGCTATGTTTTGATTGAAATCCTCAACCCATTGCATACCCTCCCAAGTCACAACAACATTGTCTAGAATATATATTTGCCTTTGACAAAACCAATTTGCACTAGGGTAATTAACTAAGGAATAATCGATTTTAATCTTCTTGCAAGACATTTAGCCAAACTTTTATAAATAGAATCCAGGAGAGAAAGGATGCCAATTTCCAATCAAAGAAAGATCACCTTTCTTAGGAAGAAGACAGGTGACTCCTCTGTTAAGCTCATGTTTGAGAGAATGTTGATCAATGGATTCAACAATAATACAATAAATGTTCGAGCCGGCATCCCAATGATTTTGAAAGAATTTGATGGGAATGCCATTAAAACTTGGAGCTTTATCATTGGCCAAGCTATGCATAGCTGCTTTCATTTCAGAAAGAGAGATATCTTGAGTTAGAAGATGGTTGTGATTGCTATGAAACGATATTAAGTAAATGATTAGAATTAGTGAAAATGGCCTCATGATCAAAACCATATGGGACAAAGATATGTTGAAAATGTCTTTCAAGAAAACCATTAACAATATGAGGCTTAGAACTAAGATGACCATCCACCTCCATGAAATCAATAGTAGGTAAATTACCTTTACCTTTTACAAATTTGAAAAACTCTTTACATGGTTCTCCCTCAACTTTCAACTAGTTGAGACAACTCTTAATGAGAGCATTTTTAGCATTATACATATCCCATTTTTGGTTGACTGAGCGAACATAAGCTAGTTGTTGTAAAAGATTAATATTAAAGAGATCATGTTGTATTGCAAAGTTAATCTATTGAAGTTCATCACAAATATTTTTCTCAGTTTCCTTACATCTCTTGGCATATTACTTGCCCAATCAACAAGCAAGATTATGAACATGACAAGTGGCATGCAACCACTAGTCAGTCTAACCTGATTTGCCAAATGGTCTCCTTTCAGCTTTCCAAAGAGACGTTAAAATACCTTTATTAGGAGTAAGAAATAAAGAAGCATTCATATGGAAAAGCTCACGATGTTCAGTTGGAGATCTTATACCAAATTCTAAATTAAGAAAAAATGGAAAATGGTCTGAAAGGGTGGCATCTTGGTAAACAACAACATGACCATCATAGAACCATGAAGAATAATTGGAAAAATAAAATTGGTTTGAGTCTCTCAAAAATCCGATTGGTACCTGCTTAGAGGTTAGACCAAGTAAACCAATCATCACGGTGAACATTAGAACTGGTAGCATTAGAAAGACAAAAGTGCTCCTTAACATCACATCACATTGAGAGCTCATAGCCTGTAAGTTGATAAGAAGCTCCACCAACTTTATCATAAGAATGTTTGATCATGTTAAAATCACCTCTAAAAAGCCAAGGAATGTTAGGCAAACTCTGGAGAAGAAACTACCAAATATTACTTCTTTCTACAGAAGTAGTAGGAGCATAAATGTTGTAAATACTAAAAGGACCTAAAGCACTTTGAAGAATAGCCCAGACTACAAGTTATGTCTACCATGAGAGAGAATTTTTTTAGACCAAGAATGATTGATAATGAGAGCTGCACCACCTTGACCAATAATGTGATTAGTAAATAAGACTGTAGAGTCATGAAGAATACTGCTGCCTATTATAATGATATCCAAATTAGAAATTTTAATCTCTTGAAGAAGAATAAGGTTAGGAAGTAGAAGTCAAAGTATGAAGAAAAGCATTTACAACCCTTGTTTGAAGTCTATTTGTCAGACCTGGACATTTTAAAGGTTAACATTTGGAGGAGTGAGAGGAGGGCCTTGCCCTATCCAAAGAATCAACATTATCCAAGGAAATTACCTTCATATTATGACCAATGGTAGTAAACAGATTATTTATAATTAAAAAATCTTGAACAGGTTGACTAAACAAAAGATTTGACATAAATTTGCTAATAGATGGATTGCCCAGATGTTTCTTGCTAGAAGAAACCATTTGAAAGTCATCAGAATCAACAATAGGGTTCTATGAAACCTTAGGAACATAAGATTGTTTGCCCTTAGTTGATGAGTGGCGAGGTACCCCTACACTCAACCATACGAAACGAGCGTAGCACGCGCGACCTGGTCGAACTCCGCAGACTAAGTGCCTACACGCCCCATGGAACACTTGGGGTTAATCATTCGTTGTCTTCCCAGACTTACTTGTAGTTTTCACGGTGTATGGTTAAGTAAGTCCGAGGTATATGATTTTTATAGTCTTTTATGTTTTATCTCCTATGCTATCGAGGTGAAGGGTTGAAGAAACTAACTAACTCTAACTAATGAACCAAGTCTAAATTACCTAGCGTCAGCATCCGTTCCCACTTACCGTACACACCTTGAACCAATGCAACTGTGGCTACCAAACGCTAATCATCACTGGGATTACCACGCGTAACGCACATGCTCGAAGTGGTCGTACTGAGGCACTTAACTAGGAGGAAAGGGTTGAGAGAATCTAAGCTAGCCTAAGTGCGATGAGCAGCCGATTCCTTGACTAACCGTACACATCTTGGTGCACGATTACCACTGGGATTACCAAGCGTAGATCCTGGATATGCCACTGGGTTACCAAGTAGTCACACTAGATGCTCGTAATCAAGTCGTACTCATACCGCGTTGCAATGAGCAACCGATTCCTTGACTAACCGTACACATCCTTAGATGCTTGTAATCAAGTCATACTCATACCGCATTCTAGGAGTTTAAGGGTGAGAGAGAAAACAATAAATAAAATCCTATTCCATGCACCACTGAAGAGTCGATTCAAGAGTAGCAATATGTACTCTGTATTAGGCGATCCTTGGTGAGGTAGACAGCTGGAACCATGACACTACCATGGCAAAAGCAAAGTAGCAGAACCACCAACGGGAAAGTGCAGGAGTCACCATAGAACCAAGTCCTATAGCACAAAGAGGCGAAGTGGGGCTGCCAGAGCGAATGAAGCACAACAAGAGTGGCAGAGTAGATTAATGTAAAGTGGAATTGTGTAGAATGGCAGTGGGTCAACACAGCAGGAGCAATGGAGTAGATCAATGCAGAGAGGTTGAGTAGATTGGCACAGAGAAGTGGTGGATGTGCACAACAACTATGGAGTGGTGGTGGAGCGCAATAGCTATTGGAGACACAAATTAAGTGAAAAAAAATAAAGGATGTCCAATTGTATTATGAATTATGTCATATGGATCCTTATGGACAAACCAAACAACAAGGAATAAAATTAATAGAAAGTGGATTTTTAGCACAAAATTTGGTACAAAATTAGAAGTCATTGACTAAAGGCAAGAAATATAGCTTGTGGCAAGAAGCAAAAGACATATGAAGACTATGAAGAAACTTTTGCATTATTAGCTCATTTTGAAACCATTAAAACAATGATGTTATTGGGAGTTCATTTTAGTTATAAATTTCATTATATAAATGTCAACTAAGCCTTCTTAAATATCATGAGGTGAATCTTTATATCTTCTTAATGAAGAATCCCTTTTCACTTACCAATATCAAGTTCAAATTGCAAAGAAAAATACCTTTTTAATTCAACCAAACCAAGTTATAGGTAAAGCTTGATTCCTAGCTAAATTATCCTAGGTTGAGTCTTGACAAGAGCTCATAATTCCAAAGCCTACATGTTTATATGTATAACATTAATTACAATTTATAAGTGACATCTTAGACATGTATACATGTATAGTTATGACCCCTTGATTAAAAGTTTAACTATAATACAAAGTACATAACTATAACTTGCTCATCATGTTGACTACATGTACCTCAAGATAAGGAGGGGATGTGAGAACCTAAAATTGTTTTTGATAATGTTTATCCCCAAGATGTCTAGTCAAATTAGAACATTAAAACTGAGCATTGTCCATTAGAATTGAGCCCATAACTTGAAACTTCCAAATTAAAAGTGTTACCACGAGGCTAACACCTCAATGTGTCCTAAGACATGGTCAAAGTAGTTTCAAATTCTGACACTTTTTTTGTCCCTCTCAACTTATTCATTATTTCATGGTTCATATCCAACTAAGGAGTATTTACTCCATGGAAATATCACAAAAGGTTAGAACTATAGCAATAATTCACAAATAAGAACACTCTACCAATAAATAGTTCATGCTTTGATAAAATAGATAGTACTCAAATCCAATAAATAAGACCTTAGAAAATCAATCTCTTACAACATTAAAATTAAACAAAAGAAACATATTAAGTGCTTGCTTTTGAGCATTAGGTGTTGGTATTTTGATACTAGCTTCAATCTTGGTATATGTAAGTTGACTATAGATTTTGGAGTGTTGGAAAGTATTTTTTTTAAAAATATTTGATGACAAGTCTAGGTTTCAAAACCAATTAGCACTTACAAGGTTAAAGCCTTGGGTTACAAATTCTTACAAAGTGGTGGGTGATCTTAGAGATTTCATTTGAGGTTCTCCTATTCATCATTCATTTCATAGACTTGGGTGAGATCTTTGCAAACTCTTCAAAGAATGTGATGAAATTAAATTTTTAGATGGATTAAAAAAGATTAAATGAGTGGTTTCATGATTAAGGGGGATGAACCTTGGAAGTGCCTTATAAGTTTTTAGTTATTTAAATAAATAACAAAAAATTCTCAAGCTTATACTCCTATAGTAATTGAAGTGTTGCAAGAGCTGATTGTTTGTTTCTTGGTTTTTTATTGTTGCATCAAAATTTAATTATTAGAAATAGGTTTTTTTCTTTTTTCTTTTAACAACATATATGTTTTACACAAAGGCAACCAACATTGTTGAATTATCTTTGCTCGTTACCTCTATTGTATATAGTAGTCCTTTGTATTCCTAGTAAATGATAGTCCTCTAGCTAAGGTTAGAGATTTTTACTATGTCAAATGATTTCACTAAGATATTATCAATGTTGTTGATTTCACTAAACTCGCTCTATGATGGCGAACTTTCTTGCAAGGAATGAGGTGTTACCTTGGTCGTAAGAGTCTTGGCTTGGTAACTCTAGGTCATAGGTTCAATTCCAATGGGTAGCATTGAGTTATAAACTAAAAACAAAATTCTATAAAAAAAAAAAAAATCTAAAACTCGTCCGATAGATCCAAGGCATCTAAGTGGATGAAAGTAAAAAATTTAGTTTTAGTTTCAAAATCTTTGGAGACTTCTTTGGGCAAGTTATATGATGAGTAAATTCTTTCTTACATTCATGGATAGGCTTTTTATGGAATTCAAACTACTTTAATGAATGCCATTGAACTTTGGACATTAATTTCACCAATTTTTACAAGGGAAAGTAAGCAAGATAATAAAATAATGGCACCATAATAAAATATTTTAGACATTTTGAACAAGATATAGAATAACATTTTTTCTAGTAATTATTATAACCCCACTTTTTATTAAATTTTAAACACTTTCCTATAGTTAAAGCTTAAGTGTTTTTTATCTAAAGTAAAAATATCGTTTGATTGGGGATTTTTTTTATTCTTCCTCAAGACTTACCTATGGAAAAATGCCTATAATTAATAAAAGGTATATATCTTTAATTTTCCATTTTGTTTATGATGACAGTAGTTCAAGCATATTTGATGAGTGGTGAGGTACCCCTACACTCAACCATACGAAACGAGCGTTGCACGCACGATCCGGTCGAACTCCGCAGATGGACTAGTTGTGGCACCTAGATAGTTAGCCTTAGGTTGCAGTTCGTTGTCTTCCCACCTAAACTAGTTTTGCATATGTCACGTATGGTTTAGTCTAGATGAGGTGTATGAT